>OY720636.1:6217694-6421129 GCA_963169105.1 Ceriagrion tenellum
ATGAGGTACGTCCAAGTAATTCCAGAGATTTATTTTACAGTTACTAGTTGTTATGAGGTCCATGCGTCACGTTGGAGAATAATATTGAGGATATAATTTCTGATGCAGACATTGAAGGTGTATGTTGTGAATCTGATAGGCAGCATTAAGCTAACGAGTGGAACTGGTATTAAAAAGCCGAATTGGGAAGCTTTTATTACCTCACTGTAAAGATGCATGAGGTTATCATAAAAATTTCGCTATCTAAGTTAGAGTGGATAGTAATAAATAGGCAAAGTATTGTGATGTGCGCCAATACTATTGAGGACGTGATTCGTGGGGGATATAACTGTTGT
The DNA here is from genome assembly GCA_963169105.1 of Ceriagrion tenellum. NCBI lineage: Eukaryota > Metazoa > Arthropoda > Insecta > Odonata > Coenagrionidae > Ceriagrion > Ceriagrion tenellum. The sequence continues at coordinate 6,218,030 of OY720636.1, forward strand.
ATTTTTTAATTTTTGAGGCATTGAGAATATTATTACTCTGCTCAGCTAGAACAAATAGATAGATGAGCAGTTACGTTTAATTAGTTCATTCGAAATTGCTGAAATAGGTGAACTTCGTAATTCGTTAAATACGAAGTGTTGTCGAAATGCGCAGAGTGAAATTGTCGTTCATAATTCTCATGTATCTAGAGTTTCAGGAATCAGAATACGAAACGATGATCCCTCATGGGCGAAGCTTTGTCTAAGGTTTGACTGCATAAATCGTTGGAATGTCGTTGGGGAAGCAATTAGATTTTACCATTTATGCATAAGATTCTTGTTACGGATTCTTATTGAATGAAACAGGATCACTAAATCATGAGAAACTGAAAAATATATTTTAAACTTTGATGAAGAATTGCTTCATGTGTCTTGATTATGGTGTGAATTTATCGTTCATACTTTAGTTACCCCTGCGTGGAGCTCATCGAGATAGAAAATGACATAAAGCACAGCCAAGTGCTATAGTTTAGACGTGGCGGTGTTGTTTCTCGCGGGGAGTACCGTTGGTGGTGTGCGAGAGGAAGAGGGAAACGCATCGGAGAACGAGGAAGGTGTCATGCGGTCGCGTCGGACGTTATGGACCATAACGGATCGCCGATAATGCAGCCACCCGGCCGTCTTCACCCTTACCCATCCACCCCCACCTCACCTTCCCGACGGTGCAGTGAGGGCGGAAAATGCGGGCGAGAGCATCACCCGCCGCGCTGGTGGTGTAGATACCTGTGCAGAGTTGGTGTGAGAGGGGGCTGGGAGGGAGGGAGAGGCAGTTTATGGATGGATAATGGGAAGGTGGGATGTGGGGAGTTGGCGCATTACGTAATTGGCTGGAATCCGGAGGCCGAAGATGAATGGCTCGAGGGAGTCATCGTCAGAGCGCAGAGCGAGAATGGAAGAGGAGAAAATGGACGATTGCTTTAATTTTCGCTCGAGCGTAACGCTCGTGGAAAAAAACGTGTTTGCCTAAGTTATGTTCATCGGAGCGCGGCCTGAAGAGGGGAACTGAGCTCCGTCTAGCTGAGTGTGATGCAGTTGGTCCGGCCCTCTTCAAACGCTCCCGCGGTATGCCTTTGCGATGTTAGCCTGTTATCTTGAGACGGTATAAATCATGGTGGAAATAAGTTGAATTACTTTTGTAATTCTGCCAATGCTCACAAAGATATCAGTTTGCAATATCTAGGGATAAGAATAAGATATCCGTTATGTAATACTGAGTAATTTCAAACATATGTTGCTCTTTTTCTGAATTCTTTATTACATTACCATGATTGGGGTTGTAAACGATCTAGTCAAGCTTTTTGTTAACAAATATATCAATTGATATTTACATAGCCAGGTCCCTTAAGCGCACTGTTGGCAAATTATTGTGCTCTCTCATATTATAGGTGCTAAAAATACAATTTCCCAATCTTGGTTTTCCGTACCCTAATGAATTTAATATTGAACTACGCCTCGAGGAAATGCGGTATGCATTACTTTTCGGTACCTCGTGCAATAATGCAATATGATTTTTTGGCAACATTTAATGTAATTCCTGTTGGTGCCATAGAGTTCTCAGTGAATAAAATGCCCTCTCAAGCCTCAAAACATTTAGGTATATTAATTTTCAGTACAATGCTCCATGCAGAGGTGAAACAACATTTTTTTACTGAGAAATATTCGATAGATATGCAAACACCCAGTTTTATATCGTCTAGTTGAGGTCAACCGGAAGATGACCTGACGTTTATGTTAACTTAATGTTTATTTAGAGCGGCACTTGCGTTTTGTCATTTGCTTTTATCGGGCTGCCGTTAATTTGTTGAAAATATTATCAATTGGAGAACGTACCCGCATAGATCGATCCTGAGAGAAAAATGTTCATTTAGAGATTATTAAAACAACTTAAGCGATTCATTGAATAACTGCAAAACGCGATTTTCTTTCATTCGGCATTTAAAGTTAGATGTGAAAGAGAATTCTAAAATAAATATATGTATGGTAATAATTGATATCAATTCACTGCATTCAAGGCGGATCAGATAATTTCATTGATCGAAATCAGTGGGAATTAAGAAATGGGGAAATTTTATTATTCTGGAGCTCTGCTCCGTGAGGACAAACGTACTGATATGAGACAAAAATAACTCTCAATGTAATTAAACAATTAGTATTTGTAACATCAATTATATTTTTTATAAAATAAACAAATGAATAAATAGAATAAATAAGCAAAGTATTTTAATGATGGTAAAATACATCGTCGAAACATTTGAGCAACATACAATTCACATTTATAAAGAAATTCACAAAGAAAAGAAAAACCCCAGCTGAATATGATATTTATGTCATCAACTAGTCTCCTTGTTCCTCTAACAAAAAATGAAAAATTTGGAGATTAAATGCGTGAAAGGAGGAGGCTTTTTTAATTGATTAATTTGGGAGTTCTACAATTCACTGCATTCACTGCGGATCAGATAATTTCATTGATCGAAATCAGTGGGAATTAATTAATGGGGAAATTTTATTATCCAAGCTCATTAGCCCATTATTAGCCCATACCAAAAATATGTTAGGAAATGCCGTCTTCCTGTCTTGAATAGGATAGAAAATTTGCGTCAGCTTCAGACCTTATTTCCGAGTAACTAGATTGTATTATTGACAAATATAAGTGGTATTTAGTCTATTTTACGAGAGTAAAGCTCTATAAAATTATCCCTAGAAAATTTTTTCTTTGGTACAGCGTTTTGAACCATCCCAACTCACTCTAATGAGGAGAAAGGAGCCAATCTATGCGGATATTGAAGACAATCTAATGCATGAATTTTTAGTGAATGTAATCGGCATTGAAATCCTTTCGATCAATGGAAAGCGGTGTCAAAAGTTATCGTAGTGTGATGTTCAAGTTTCAATGCCACGGAGCTATATCTCGAGGATTCCCAAGAGGCGCGGCTTTTCCCGCGCAGGGACCGCGTTCCCTATTCATGGAAAGTGCCGATTCAATGGACTCAGCGAGGTCAAAGAGGGACGGTTGGCTGTGGCGGCGGATAATATGGAAACGAGGAGGCTGGGATGGGGTGTTGCGAGGGAGAGGTCAAGCGGAACAAATTGCATAATTAAATACTCACCCGTTCCGTTGTTGCGAGAAATATTGGTAAGGGGTTTTGAGCTCGTGGCGGTGTTTGCTAGGCGAAGGGATGAGCGCTCGGCGAAAAGGATAGACTCGCATATGAAGGGTCGTTGTTCCGCTCCTCTCTATCGCCCTCCCATATATCTGCCCGCCGCCACCCGACACCCGATGTGTGAGGTCGTTATTTTCAGCGGGCCCCGCGACGTTGAGGATTTCCTCGTCGTAATTGTTATGAATCCTAAAGGTCAGTAACGGTTTCAAAGTGTTATATCAAGCCGCGCGGGACGGAACCGTTGATGAAGCTGTTCACGGTTTTATATTATTTAACCATCTGCATGAAACTCCATTTTCACACCGGCGAAGGATTTTTACGGCTGTCTGCCTCATCTCTGACTTGCACTATTCCCACGAGAATGAGCCGTCATTTTTTCTCCACCCCGGCAAATCCTTCAGAATTTTATATAATTTTTTACTTCCTCCATTATTATTTTTATGATACTAAGTAAATATTTTCACTAACTGTAGTTCCTGATTGTTTCCATTAACAGGCGTACAAATTTCGTATATTGGTTCATATTCCGGGCAGGATAAAACTCTTACCCCTATATTGAAGGTAATTTAATGAGGTCGCTCAGCGAAATTAATTTATGATAGCTGTTCTGCCTTGCTCCTGGTGGGCCCGTTCACTTGCTTTTAGACGCATTTCATGGCGTCGAGGATCTAAACCAGAGTCCCACATGTAGATAATTTCATATAAGGAGACGTAAGCCTATGATAACAATGTACTGCATTATCTGTGGCTTCGCCAATATTTAAGGGGATTAATATAGTAGTCATTGCATCGTCAAGAACAGTATAATTATTTTTTCAACCATGGCCATCTTTTGAAATTTCAAAAATACATATTTAATTTGCTGTAAGTAGTTTAAAAATTTAATAGAATAATGCATAGTAAATAATCAAGTATGTTTAGTTTATAAAACGCAGCTATTGACACCTTGTGCTTTGAAAGTTTTTGGGTGGTAGGTGAAAGTTTACTACCGAAACGCCTGGTGAGTTCAAGTTTTATTAGTGGAAGTGTGCCATAATATACTGCATATTAAAAAAAAACCGTGACTTGAAATGTTAATCTAAATAAATATGTGAAATACTTCAATCTCGTAGAAAATATGAAGTTTCTCTTTAGTTAAAAACTTTCATTGTTGCGCATTTCCTGAAAAATACATTTTCTACGCTGTCTGATACGGTTTCTTCAATTCTGTAATTTAGTGATGCTGCAGGTACGGTGTTTTAATTTCATGAATGAGACTTGACGGCTAGGCAAAATTCCGCGTTCAAATATTTATTCTCTGCAGCCGGAAGAATACTGACGAAAGAATTTCCAAAGTACGCTCGAATCTCTCTCTCTTCTTTCATGGTGAGTTGACTTGTATTCAGAAATTTTAAGTTAGTATTCGCATTTGAAATAAAATAGATCCTTTGACTCAAAACATATATTTTATTAGGAAATCCTCAAAAGTTCATACTAATATGTGATGTATTCATCATTTTCAAAGTTTCTAATGACGGTAAACTCTTGCACAAGTAGATGCTAAACCTTAAGTTAACACCTGAAGACCAGATGCGCCTAAAACATTACGGAATTCTGACGTGCAAAAGGCAGTGATAAAACGTTTTCATGCCCATTGCTCGATGTCACGAAGTCATTTTATCCAAAACCGAGTTTTATCGAAATCAAATGGCCGCCAAGACCGTGGTAGATGGTTACCTCCTCTCCAGATGAGCCTTTTCTCCTTGTCCGCTCTGCGTATGGGTGTGGTGGTCGAATGTATGAAGATTGCATTACAACCTCATCGCAAGTACGCGCAAACTCTTAAAGTTATACTGGAAAAATATGATCTTGACTCCGAAATAGGTCGGTTCTAATGACAACAAGATACTAGCGGACAACCATTATATACATTGAGCGCGAGTCAACTTGTTCCATTTTACGACTCCACGCGTAAAAGAAAATGTGCCGAGTGTCGAAACCGCAGCTCATTCACACTGGTCGCATCCATTCGCTATAAAAGTTCTTGCCTAGTCCGTGGTCAAAATGAACACTTCTCTGCATGTACGTACTACCTCGCTAGCCGCCGAAGGGACAAGTGGAAGGGGGTATTGCAGCACAGTTAATAGGACGGAAATGTCCCTATAAAGTGATCGCAGGAGACGAGGGAAGAGATTTGAGCCTCGTTTTATCCTTGTTTTATTCGTAAATTGTGCATGAGAAGAATTAAATTTTGCACCATCGTGATCGACGGAGAAATTTACGATTTTTTGTGAAAATCCAAAGGAGATAAATCAATCGCCTTGACCGAGACTCGATTCCAGAATCACCGAGATCTTGCCGAGTGCAATAGCCAAATACCTTGGCTTCCGTACCTTCTTAGATTTTTGAACATCTTCGAATCTAGGGTTCCATTTAAGGAGGATTTTTCCTTAGTTGAATATTGTAAAAAATTCGTGAAAAACGTTAGTACCACACTGTGTGCCATGTTCGGCCTCTATTTTGCTTTGGGTTACTTATGTGACATAGTAAGTGGAATATCGTACTTGCAGGTGTCATGCTTAAGTATAAGTGTGGCTGGTCCCGACATTCTCATAACTTCCCTATATTGCCGCTTATTTCCAATCCTACAGGTGTAGCGCGCCGATAAAATGCTATTCGTCATGTCGACCTGAAACTACTGAAAGATATGTGAATATTTCTAGTAACCTAACGCGTGATCTTCAAATTGCTTGCAGTTCCATACCCGATCGTATTAGTTTCGCCGCACTAGCGTAGCATTGGCGGAGCTGCCTCTCGAGGTGCACACAAAACGCTCTGTAAAGCGTTGTTGTTGGTTGCGTCGCGCCGAGTGTGTGTCCGCTATCACAGCGCCGCGCCTCCCGGTCACTCGGGAGAGATTCCATCTTAACATGACACACGGCGCTGCCGCTGTAATTAACTCCGGGGCAAACTGAAGCCGTTACATCTCAATCCACTCGGAGTGGCGCGCGGTTGTGGCCGCCACAAAGGATTGTCGCTCGGGACGGTCGGAATCGCTGCGATTGTTGAACGTCCAAACCCACTCCGACTTCACCCCGGGAGAATTCCTTTAATCAGTGAAGGCCACGGAAGGTCAGATAGGCGGGAATTTGCGACACTTGAACTTGATTTCTAACGCCTATTTCCTGTCTCTTTGGTTCCACCAGTCACCTAACAATAGCAGTTAATGAAAGAACCCATCAGTCTTTTGGCTTGTAAATGGTCTAAATTTCATATTTAGTTTTTTTATACAATGGACCAGAGGAAAGACTAGAGGGCGTCTTGAAGCACCAAAGCGAAACAATTTTTTTCCAAAAAATGGCCTACCTATCATTGAATTTAGCCACAATTTCTTCAAAAATGTGATTATTCATGCGATACTTGTTAAAATTATTCTTACTTTCCGTACTCTAGATGTATCATCATTCGGAACCGTGACATTCTGTTCCTAGTATATGTGTTTTCATTCAAGCAACCGCGTAATTGATTTATTCAGTATGAAAACATGCTCATTTAATATTTTTTTTCAAAGAACCACGGAAATAGCCGCGCAGTAACTTAAACGGAGCCATCCGCTAGTGATCACACAATTGTGTGAAATTCACAGTGGAAAAATCATTCGCCTGGACTGGGAATCGAACCCAGATCCCTCGATTTCTAGTAACCTAACGCAATTGCTTGCAGTTCCATACCCGATCCTATTAGTTTCCCCGCACTAGCGTAGCATTGGCGGAGCAGCTTCTCGAGGTGCACACAAAACGCTCTAACCAGATGAGGTAACCAGGTGTCCTCTTCCACGAAAATCGAAGGGTCTGGGTTCGATTCCCAGTCCAGGCGAATGATTTTTCCACTGTGAATTTTACACAATTGTCTCATTTGTATGGGTTGAATTTAGTTGGTGTTGTCGGCCGTTTCTTGGTGGAAACTATTCATTATAATATCAAATGAATAGACTTAATTTTTCCACAATTTTTATTTTTCTACCTCTACCTAGGTTTCGACACTCAGGTCATCATCAGGTGACTACAGAAAATGTTTATCCCTGTGAGTATATATACACATACATGAGGAAGGAGCGGGTTAGGGTTTTTTGGGGGAAGGAAGGTTGGTGGGGCGGGAGAAGTGGGAGGGGGGATAGGTGGTGGGTGTTGGAAAGTTTTAGCGTCGTGTGACGCATGAGGTTGTCATGATGAGCTGGTAGCCCGGAGCAGTGGGAGGTCCAAGAGGGGAGAACGGAAGTCATACAAAGTGTCGTTGACAATTTCGTCCTTCAAGCACACAGTTTTTAAAATCTCTAATTGCTCAAAAGAGCATCTAGGCGGAGGCCTTTCTCTCACTGAGATCAAAATTTCCTTAGTCACCTGATGATGACCTGAGTGTCGAAACCTAGGCAGCGGAAGGAAAATAAAAATTGCGGAAAAATTAAGTTTATTCATTGATATTATAATGGCTTCCATTTTCTTGTGTTACCGCGTACCTCCGTCTTACCTCTTATTTTACCTAAGGCTACCGCTAGCCATGCTCGAATCTTATCCAAAAAAAAATTCACAGTTACCTCACTAATGTCGGGAGATGGGGCGTTACGGCAAGAAATAAGTTTTTTCTTTATTTATGAGTGTTGGATTGCGATGATCTGACGAAAAAAAAATCTTCGTCAAAACTTCCTGAGTTTGACTGTAGCCCTTTATCCTGCGGTGTCACCTTATAACTTCTATATGTCTTAATGGCTCATTCGTTTCATATCCTGTTTTTTTCAGACTGATGCATCTCCCTCCCTTCTTTTTCCGGAACTTTTATTTCCATCTGGCCACTTCCCTTCTGTTTATCCTTTTCTGTTCTTTGTCAGTTTGCTGTGTTTCAAAACGTTGAATTTCTATCTGAATCGTGTCTTCCTTATCTTGATCCATTAGGATTTCTTCACTTACGTTCTCATGCATACCCTCCCCGGGGTTGTCTAATATCAAGGCCAACATAGTTTCATTGTAACTGCATGGAGATGAAAGAATGGTAGACTCTTGGTAATTTGTCCTATGAAAAATATTTTGCTGAGGGTTCTATTGCTGAACGTTTTAGAATATTTTTAGAAGATACAAAATATATTGTTAGTGATAGTTTGTATTTTATTATTTTGCGAATTCATTGAATAGCGGATTATTGAATTATGGGGGATATTATTCTAAATTTCAGATCATAATGCCTGAAGTTGTTCTCTTATTCAATGTAAATGTTGCTTTAGTCCATTTTTAAATAATGTTTTTCTAAAATCCACTGGCAATATCTACTTTCCGGCAGACAACCGTGGTGGAAAAACTTTAAGTAAGGTGGACTTGATATTCCGTTTGCAGGCATGACAAGGGAAATTATTATTTTCCACTTGTCATCCCGAATGGAAATAAAAACTTAAAAAGTATGTTGTCCCTACTGCGTATAACCTTTTGAGTTATCGAGGGAAATGCTACCTCATTAGAGATGATAATGTATTCAAAGTTCTCCCTCTGGGACATGTGCCCTTCTTCGGGATCGAAGTTTTGCTCGTGCGAGAAATCCCTTAGAGACACTCCTCGCTCGGGTTCTCCATGGATAGTCTCTCACGTCAACTCGCGACCTTCTGCTAAGCGTGTTTTATCCGTTTGGCGAATGCCTATCATGTATGCCACCGTTATGTTATTCACGCCTGACCTTTAAAATTGAGCTAAAATTGCTGCCTTAGAATTGAACTGAGGCATTATTGGACATTTTAGATTCCGCTTGTCTTCGATGACTACATTCAGTCGTAGATGGACATATCATAAGTTTCAGCGTGTCTCATTAACCAACCGAAAAAAACATTTTCAGTCAATGAGTCAGTTGTGATACCGTTTATTTTTTACGTTTTTATTGGAAAAATCTGGCTCGCATTTCATCTGACAATGAGTAATTTAAAACTCGACCGATTCATACAAATACTAATCGTGACAAAGTTCTCCATTGTCCACCGATCCAGATCACGCTATCGATGGTCACGCTTCGAGGGAAGGAGGAGTGAGGGCACCTCATCTGTCACCCCCTGCCTCACTCCGCCCTGGGGCCCTCCCAACAATGGTGCGCCCGGACACGAGGAGGGTAGGCGAGGCCAGCCAGTCACACCTCCGGACATATTGCCCTATGCATATTTAGCGAGTGTACCGAGAGTTTTCTGGATTGGCTGCGGCCGGGCGATAAGATCTGGGATTGACACAAGGGGAATAATCGGCGGACAAGGGATGGTAGCGGGCAGTGGATGGATTAAGAATAAGGCGGAGAGGATTGGGAGTCAAAGGCATGACTGATCTCGTGTGTGTGTGTGTGAATGGTTTGATGGGAGATAGGGCCGTTCGAGATCCGTACGGGCACGTTCTTCGGGCGACGACAAATAGGGAATTCCCAGAAAGGAGCGACCCGAAAAAATTTACATTTCTTCCGCTGTTGTCCGCCAGCTTGTACCGTTATATGGTCGAGTTAGTTTCTATCGAGTTGTGCTAGATAGAGTAGTCAGTTTTCTTCTTGAGGGTCCAGTTTCAAGTTTAGTCAGTGGTGGAGGTTCATCAATCGATATCCATACTCACTCTTTCTCAATTCTCCCACATAGTGTATTGATTTCCAAACTATCATTCCTGAGCAATAGCTAAGCAACCGAATCAAATATCTTTTAAAGCAGCTCAATACGCAGCCAAATCAAATACCTTGTAATAATAATTAGTCTGTCGCTCATTTGTTTGATTGTACCGGTATTTGACAAAATTTTATTCCAGTTACCATTGGAAGTGATGCAGTAATTTTGGAGTATAATATTATCGCGGAGGCGAATTAAGTATTTATGTTGCGTAGAATGGCGAATCTTCAGAATATCGTGACAAGCCATGGCGTTACCTTCACGGAGTCACCCGTAACTGCACGCCAGAGCTTAATTCCACAGAGGGTAAAAAAACATCGACCTTGACTGAGACTCCAGCCAGGATTACTCGATATTGCGCCGGGTGATTTGAACAAGTTCACCAACGAGATGTCCTAACGCCGATGTTGCCAATTCTAAAATATTATTTCATAATTCGATTCAATCTGTTAAGCGGCGACTTTTGTGTTTTAGTAATTGAAGATTCTAAGAAAAATTTTTCCTACTTTTTACTTTTTACTGGTGTAGAAATTTGTTCTTATGAATCGATCGTGGCAATAATTATGCGCCAATTCATACATGTTGCATATCTTATTTTTTGTAAAATAGCAACATACTGAAATTACGTATTCATAATCAAGGAAAATGTTTTTTACTTTTCGATGAATTTTTCCAGAAAATTACAAAGTATTTTACTACATTTTTTTATATACAAAGTAAAATTGCAAGGTTTTTGTACAAAATATTGTTGAGTATTACTAAATATTTTACTTTATTATGAATACTAAATATTTTACTTTATTATGAATACTAAATATTTTACTTTATTATGAATACTAAATATTTTACTTTATTATGAATACATGTGAAAAACATTTAAGAATTGAAGCCTTCGTCGGTCGAGTTTGAACTGAATTTACTTTAAAATATATTCCGGTCTATTATTAGACTTCTTTCCAGGATATGCCCATAGAAAGTATACTATTGTTGATCTGCCCTCCATAGTCTCGAATGACAGAGTAACTAATGGCACTAGTGTTCCTCGTCTTATCTTGTGCGTTCAATCATTGAGGGAGTGACATGTGTGGGAGTTGAGGCGAGAGAAAAGATCAATCGATCACACGGAATCCCAATATGGAGAGCACAGAACAAAAGATTGGATTGCCAAACCTAAAACTGCGCGACGCGGCATCCCTCCAAAGAATCCCATGGAGGTGAGTCATAATCAGGTGTGTGAGTGTCTACGGCGAACGACAGATTTCATCCTCACGGATTTCCGTTGCCTCATCGCGCGATATGTATTGCTCAGGTCCAGATGAGTACATCTAACGCCTTGCGACAGGCAACTAAGGCGTAGCCAACATAAGCGTTCAAAGCGTAATGTGAAATTTTAACAACGCCGTTTTTTCCTTCACATATGATTGCTACTGACCATAGTTGAGCTATAATGGTCTTCGAACCGGGACATTTTTTAGCCCTTTAATGTAGGAGTATCTCATAACAATTAATACTGTAATTTAGACAAATTGGTTTTTAATAGATGCGTAAGGATATACAGCCACTCGTTGGTCTCAACGACCGAAAAGGTGAAAGTAGATTCAAGTAACGTATAATATCTGTTAGTCATAAGGAAGGAGCATTTACTAGTATAGTATTATATTTTGCAAAGCGGTTTTTACTGTAAACTATTTTTATGAATTTTAAAGTTCTTGTGAAAATTTTGTTAACGAGGGGAGGAAGTTAAACTTCCTTCAACACTTTGATCATCTATAACCCAGCTGCGGTTAACCTTTGTAATGGTAAAATGCTCAGTAATCACTAATTTCTTAAGCCTCCATCCCCAGTTATCTTACCAACAATGTTGATGACCTTAACTTATCTCCTTTTTTTCAAACTATATTTCTTTACCTCACCACGTTACCGAACCTACTACTACCTTTCTACTATACTACTTTTTTCAAACTACTTTCTTTACCTCACCACGTTACTAAACCTTGTTACCGAACATATTGTACGTCAATTAGACGTTTTACCACAGAAATTTTGCTAATTTTATTTGTGCTTAGATAATAATTTTTGCATTTCAATCCCATTCCAGTTTGGAATGTGATGCAAGTCTTATTTATTTGCCCATAGAGTGGATGTTACGGACTGAAACGACTGTACCCTAGAGATTGAGTAAAATATGCTCGCAGAAAAAACTTCCTAAAATGACTGCCATGAAAGTGTCATGAAGAATACATGGATAGAGATATCATATGCTACAATGTGAGACCGAAGTCCTTTTTCGCCTCAAATAGCAATTGTCACATGTAAACTCTAGCTCTCTCCTAGTTTCTGGTTTAACCACAGACTATTCTCCTGACTACTTCTTGGTCTGCTATTCCCCTGGTTGCTAGACGCAGTCTAGCAACCAGGGGAACGTGCAAGGTTTTATATTTGAACTGTGATGAGTACTGCATGCCTGGTTTGGAATCACGCCGTGCCATACACCCCAGCTGTGGCTTACACGGTACTTCGTTGATGTTGGTGCTGCTTTTTTGTCGATACCATCATAATTCCTCTAGTAGAAGTTGGCTCGTATCATTAGTATTTTTGCCGGGCTTAGAAATGATAAATATCTCTTTTTCTGGGATGATTCTCACCATGGCAGTCATCTTGATTGCGCTGTAAAAGTTATTGCATAACCAACTGTAGATATAATGTAAGATATCGGTACATTTTCAGAAACTTTTTGGTCGCTACATTTTTAAATGACTCATATTCGGTCGAAATTGACCTCTAGGGATACTTTACTAACCTTTGCAATTCTGATTTAGTTTTAAGTATTTTTCATTTAGTGTTAGGTAATTGAAGAAGTCATTATCTGTATATAATATAAATATATAGGTCAGTAGAAGTGTCAGATTTTTGCACATATAAGCAGCGCCGCGTACGAGGCGGCATATCTCTGGCCATCAACTTTTCGCTCTATGTGAATACAAAGGCGAGTTGTTCGGAGTGAATAGCTCTAAATGGAAGCCATGGTTTTCCCTCCCGGGACTGGAAAGCGCAGATGGGATAAGGGGCCCTGAAAATCTTCCGTCTCGTTCCCCGCCGAAGAATAGCTGGTACGTCCGCTCTATGCTCCATGCCTTCACCATGCCTCTACTCTCCCCATCCGTCTCCCCCAGTGCGGTATCCCTTCATGATCGTGGAACCTCGGGTATCAGGACGCAGTCGAGTTACCCTCTGAAGTTGTCAGCCCCTGACGATTCATCAGTCAACAAAAGGAACTCGGTCGTTCAATAAGTCTCCTATGGCTGAAAGTTTTGACCCGGTTTTCTTCGTCAAGATCGTCCCTTATGGCTCCATCGATGAGCAGAGAACTATTATTTCCAAGTCCCTCATGTCATGCAAGCAAGGAAGGATCCACAGAGGAAGTTTTAGCATCCTTCTCTCCCCCGGGGCACAGCAAAGGAAGAACCTAACCTCCCTAGGCCTCTACTCGGCCATTGGGGAATCTTTCCTCTCTCTAACTTACCCGGAATCAGTCGCTGCGTTTTATTCATGGTGGATGAGCCGAATGTGACCGAGTTAGCTGAATGGGAGGAATGATGGTACGGTTACTCCTTAAGGACGTGTGTTAGCCTATTCGAGGATAATGTGATCCATAGCTGAAGTTAATGTCCTGCGTGTAGATCAAACCGAAGTACGCAATTCGCTGAAAAATTCCAAATGGTTTTTTGTTTCATCTTTAATGATGAGTGTAGAGTTAAAAATCCCCTGTCAGTATTTAAAGAGTATTTTTAAACCATCAGTAAGAAAATTTCGTTAACTATGCATATATATTATTTTTTGGCTTTGAATAATCGTGTGGCATTGTTCGTTTTGCTGAAAGACTAACTGTGATTCAGGATAAAATGAATTATGGTGTTCATTTTAGCCCTAACTTAATGTTTATATGGGATAATTTATTTCAGTCATCATAATAGTTGTGAGCTGCTTCAATGTCTAATGATAATATTCCTCATTAAAGAACTCGAATATCCAGGCGAGTATCCGAATAGTCTATATTTTTTACAATTTGAATCCATGAGTTAATTGACAAATTCATAGATTTGTTCAAATGGTTATGCCAGATAATTTCTTGTCAGACAAAGAAAACTCCGCAACCAAGATTAAGTGATTCCCATGATAAAAAAGTTGTCCACAAAATGAGACCTTCGAATAAAGTAATTTATAGTTCGACATAAGTGTAGGAATATCTTTAATGTATAGTATAGTAAAATAAAACTTCATATCAGAGTCCAGCAGTCCACACAAACTGCGTCCCGTCCGCTGCCTTAAATACCAACTTGCGAAGTCCCTCTGCATTTATACAAGTTGGCATTTGTATTTTCGAAAAATTCCCACTCTGCTTAGCATGTCTTAGTTTTTCGAGTGATTTTTATCTTCAATATTATTTTCTCATGTCCCGTGGCTTATCTGAGAGAATCGAGGCCTCAATTACCAGACTAATCAGCCAGTTAACATCGACATATGTGACTACGATCATAATTATTGCGTCTAGAAGTAAAAAATCTAATTTTACACGATTTGATGCAAAATATGTTGAATATTTTACCATCAACGCTTAAAATAAAACAAACGTAAATTTATGAACACACGGCACAAGAAACGTAAAATTTTAAATATTAGCTTCATTGCAATGTCGATGAGCCTAGCTCGAAAATTTTCCATTAATTAATTCTGGTCCTCTTCGTTTTCTCAGGAATATGATTTTGAGTGTACGCATAATTAACGCATCCTTAAGGCTCATTAATGTTTCTATAGCTAGGTTTACATTTTAATACAGAGAGGCATCCCAAGGTATGAAATAATGTCCCGAGCGAATGGTGTATTTGCGTCCTGGAGTTCTACATCCACCTTGGGCTCGAAGTTCAGCGGAGGAGACACAGATAGCAGCACGCGCTACTCCCGGGAAGCTTGTCCGAAATAGTCTCGACCCGATCTCGCGGTCTCACACTCTCTCTCTGTACACGGGTCTCTCGACGAAAAAAATAGGTTACATTTAACGTGACTGTGACACATGGCTCCATTGTAATGATTTCATTTTTCTATGAAAGTGAAATCTGGGAGCTGGAAGCAAGTTGGCTCTTGAAGATATCTTGAAATTATGCAAAAATACGCGCTAATTGAAATTAATTCATTAGAAATTTCGTGCTTAGATTGTACTCTGCAATCAGCTACTTCTCCAAAATCTACCGATGATCAAAATTAGTTTGTTTGGGATTTCTTTACAAGTAAAATCAGTGTATTTCAATTGCTTTAATATCTTGGCTGAACCCTTATATTATCAACTATTCGATAATTATTGAAGTTTTCAAAAGGGCTCTTTTGCTCTATTTCCTGGTCTTTCCCATTACACGTAATCTGTTTAGTGACTGTCGTATAACGGTATTCATTCCTCTAAATTTGCGTGCAATAGCGAGACGGAATGGCCTTTTTTTTAACATGGTGTAAGAATAAAAACAGCGAAAGTAACAGTCTTTTAGTTTACGAGTGAACTATCCACGTTTATTACTCTTACACTGCCAGTCAGTTTAATCGACCGTCGTCTTATGTTTTGAAGGTTCACGCCTAAAAAAAATCCAATATTTGTTGATGACAGTAATTTCACTTCCAACGAAGGTACATGGATAGATTTTATCTCTTCAAATTGAAAGAACGGACTATCTTTATCTGTGACATGTACGAGACCATAATTGTGAGTTTAAATTTGCACTCGGCCGTAAATAGAAAAAATATTAAAATGAAAAAAAATAAATAAAAAAGTATATAAAAAGTAAAAAATTTCTAAAGTAGTAAAATGAACTGCAATTCGTAGAGTAACATGTTTATGGACAAAATACGGTTTACAAAAATTGTTCAATACCATTTGTGCATCCCATTTCGTAGTATGATTGAGTGTAGATTCGTGATTCCTCCGTGCTTTTTTGAGGCTAGTTAAAAGCCAGAGGTCTTGTTTTTTTGCGGGCTAAAAACTCTATAGATCATAATATGTGACCGAGAAATGTATTTTTTGAACTAAAAAAATAACGCGAGTGAAAATTCGTGTTAATGTCAACGTTTTGAGTTATCTTCCTTGCTTTACAGGTATGTGCGATCTTCCTCTCCTACATCCCGTTTTGTACCCTGCACTGATTTCGGGCGACCGACATTCTTCGTCTTAATATCCGTGAGTTTTATTTTTATTTTTTTTTTATTTATCTTCACTACCCCAAATACAGCATAATTGGCCAATTTACGTCGGGTGAATAACAGTAACAACGTACGTGACACAGACACCCATGTCCTGGGCAGAAAATATTTTACCCAGGCGGGACTCGAACCCGCGACCCTAGGGTTGGCAGGCGAGGACTTTACCCCGCCGCCACCGGGGAGTTTCATTATATTTTAGTTTCAGTCAATTTTACAAAGCATATATTTGTAAATTTTCATTAAATGATTAATTACTGCATTGGTTGTATTTTGAAAATGTGTTCAGGAATATGAATATGGCGAGCAATGCCGCTGCAACCATCAATTCAAATAGTTTGAGTGTCGGTAATTATTGTTTGTGATTTTACGTTTACGAAGGAGACTTACTGCTTTTTACGAAGGAGACTTACCGAAGTAAATTGCCTTTATCCTTCGGCTATGAACTTCTGTATTAATCAAAGGTGAATGTAGATCTGTCTGCGACGCAATGAATCATTCTATTTGTCCTTCGGATTTCCTTTGCTGCTTAAGTGCTTTTAGTTGTTGTCCATTTTACATTTCCTTAGACTTCTTTTGACATACGATATTTTCTGTCAGTTTATGGCAATATTTTATATCGGAATGGATATCCTCTACTGTATTTTACAAAAGTAAATTGATTCCGCATTTCTTATTCAATCTATTTATATTTTCAGCACTGTTATTTTGCCGCTCTTTGATTATGGAAGCAATTGAGGAAAATTATAAGTTTTTCAATAATTTAGCGACAACTAACATGGTCAATATTTTTTTTGTATCCTGTCCACGTCGAATTAGACTCAAATACGATGTTTTGTCCGTTTTTGCTGAATATCTTCTCTTCTCGTCATTATACACACTTTTATATCCTGATGATTCTATTGCGCGTTCGTTATATCAACCGACCAGGTTTTCTGAGGTATTTCTTAAGTATAGCGGATGAGGTGTTTTAGTGACGCTCGTGGAAAAACAATACTGAAGCCTTAGCATATTTAAGACCAAATCTGGTGTTTAGACTAGGAGGCCACGAGCATATATTCTTTGAAATGGGAGTACATAATTATTGAGAGTTTAGTTGATGCTGCGAATGGTATAAGCAGTGTAATTCTTATAATCATTTTAATATATACTTTATTGTATTTGTAGACCAATAACGGACTTTCTTATGCTTAAATTGCGGCACCTGCGTTTTGCATATTATTCTGCTCAATTCTTTTAACGGAATAATGACGAGTAAAATTATGATCATCAACGCAGATAACTGACAAAATTTTTCATTAAAACATTTTATCAGGCAATTTATGGCGCGGAATTTACCGTACCCTCTCGATTATATGAAATAAACCCATTACTTTCACGTCTTTTTAATCATGATGAAAAAACCTTTCCGCGCTCTTTGTCATCCATTACGACTCCGATATAATTACGCCCTAGAGATTCCCTGATTCGCCGGCGTAATTTACTTGTGGGTTTGGTTTGAGGTGGTTTGTGCACGTGCATCCCTACCTTCAAGGGGCGAATGCAATATTGATTTTAGTCGCGTAACGGCGTCTCTCATATTTTATCGATCGCAGGCGGACGGTCTGTTACCATTAAACCGCGGGCTTGAAATTGAAAACGAGGAAGGTACGTGACTAGAATCGCCTGCAATCCAGTTGGGGAACGATTGGAATGCCTCCGATGTGGGCACTACTGTTTTTATACTCTGCGCATTCTAAGGTTTCTCAATTTTGTGGTAAGCACTTACTAAACAACAATCTACTACTTTTCACGCGGTAATTTTTTTGTTGCTCGAGAGAGCGATAACAATGCTCCTGTAATACTGCTCTGTTTCACTTAATAATGACAACCATCTTCGAATTTTGGTACTCGATGGGTGCCTCATAGTTTTCGATGGTTGTCTGGTCGAGTTGCAAGAGGCTGGTGGATACAACTTGCTGCTGATAAATATGGTCTTTTGTAAACTTTTGAACTTGAAGAGGATGTGATTGAAGGCTTTTATTTTCTAGAAATCTTGGTATGCAAATACTTATTTTCGGAGCCACTGAAAATGAGAATAACTTTGCCATCTTGAAAATAAGCTACACTAAGAATGAGTGATGAAAATGTACAAATGAACAAGTGCGCCACAATGTACGGCCCTGGAACAAGTTTTAGCTCTCGGTTTAAGAATAGGCATCAATCGTAACAGGTCTCCGTTATTCGACGTTCTCCTGCCATCTGAAAATAGCGCTGGATGGAATGTTTGCGTTTTCTCAACTCTTTAAGAATACACACACATAGAGAAAATATTCCTGGAAATCGCATCCTTCAACACCAGAATATGAGTAGATTCCTACTAATCGTTGCGTTTAGTTTTCGAAGTCATCTTAGACCGTAGTCGCTCGACCAAATACTTGACAATTTAGAGAAAATTGTTCGGTGTGCCTAGCTTATTATTTACAGACTATTATTTTATCTATCTACATAATATACAAGGACTTTATTTGTTTCACAGTTGTGATAGAATATATAACGGTTTTCACTTCGTCAAGGCAATTAATCATTGGTGTTTGAAAGTTCAACCTTAGGCCAGGAGAAGGATGTGGTAATTTCTCGTTTGATATTTATTGTCAGCTTCCTTGAGCTTCTCGCAGAATGAATTTCTTCGCTTTTGCCGAGGTTCAAAGGATCATTTAGATGTTTTTATGATCCAGTGAGTGTATACTAATCGGATGCTATTTATGAAGTTTCCACACACTGAAGCAATGAAGTGATAATGCCCTCTGAGATTCCTTTCACTATAGCTGGCTTTGTTTGGCAAAGGATTTGCTAATTTGGCCTCGGCAAACATTTCATGCGGTTAAACGTCCTTTGCTTCACCTTTTGCTCTAATATTGCGGAATCCAGTTTCGCTCTGAATTTTAAATAGCCATGATTGGTCGACCAAGCGTTTACTTCAGCTGATATGTTAACTAAGAGGCTCTTCTTGAAGTAATTCATCATATAAAGAATGTGTTTGAACCTGCTTATCATGTGATATCGAAGTATCAATGTAATTATTATTATTACAGTCAATCTAATTACCTCTGAATTAATTATTTTTGACAAAGTTGAGTTTTTATGTCAAGAGGTACGAGAAAAAAAATCCCACCTGTTGATCGATTCTTTTTTTTTTATTTGTTGTTACTCTCAATGCTAAATGTTAGCCCGGAGTAAAAAAATAAATGCTTCAGGGAGGAGTAAACAACAAAGAAGTCAGTCACCGCAAGGGAATATTTTGATGACGAAAAGAAATTACTTGAATCATGCAGCACAAAACGTAAATTTCGCTGGAAATGATTCGTCAGTGGCCAATCATGCCATGAAAGGGGATTCCTGATGCTCCTTTCTCGTGGAACACTATTTTTTTCTTGGAGTTTTCACTTCCACCAACACTTACGAGCGATAGTACGTACATTTCTTCTCCAATGGAAAATCAAAGTGTCTCTCCTAAATATATATATTTAAGATGCATGTGTCTCTAATAAATTCTATAATGTCGTTAAGAATTGGTATTAACTAATAGTAACTATGTGCATGACATTTTGAAAAGGAACCGTTGTTTGAATTCAATGACAGAAACATTTTCCCTTCGATGGCAGCATGCGTTCATTTGCTTCCTTTTCAAACTGGGACTTAAGTTTAGCGAAGACCTGCAACGCCTCATAAAGTACTCCAAATTTGGATACCCAGGCCCCATCTAAGAATACCATATAGACTGTGCTTAGAATTAGCAAAACTATGTTTCAAGGTCTGTGGAAGGGAGAAATTTAGTGAAGCATATGTTAAC
Organism: Ceriagrion tenellum; assembly: GCA_963169105.1. Taxonomy (NCBI): domain Eukaryota; kingdom Metazoa; phylum Arthropoda; class Insecta; order Odonata; family Coenagrionidae; genus Ceriagrion; species Ceriagrion tenellum. Next base: position 6,237,951 of record OY720636.1, read on the forward strand.
TGTTCTCTTTGGTGACTGGAGAGGTCGTGTTATTGACCACGGATTAAAAACTGTCATTCCTGAAACTTCTCTATACATTATTTCTATTTTATCTTTGTATTGACCTAATTAAGTGCTTCTAATAACTCGTATAGAGTATGGCACAGTGTAAAACTGAGTTACCATATGCCAGTATTTTTGCGGACATATACACATTTTCAAACGATGTTGACATATTTCAATGATTTGAATGATGTTTTACAGTAAATTTGAAAGTGATAAATGAAAATATAGCTTATATGCGGCAAACTTTAAGTGTTTAAAATGAATTAAGGATTTATTAATGTTAAATTATGAAATACCAGTATTTTTACAATTCTGGTGACCACCCACCTAATCCTCTCCAACCCCCGGGCGCCCATTGTGTTCGTACATGATACTAACACTCATTTCGAATGCCATAATGGATTGCAATACTTACAAAATCCATGACGATATATGTAAGTACACGCGGAACGTTCAGAGGAATAATTGTGTGTTTTTCGTATAAATGATCACGCTGTTCACGATCCGACCCGAGAACTCACTCGCCGTCCCGCTCTTCCGGAAGTCGGATTATTCGTCAAAAAAATCTCCTCCCGCTCCTTCTCCTTTATATATTTTATTCTTCCGCTCGGGTTTCATGCACACAATCTGAGGCTCACCCCCATCTGCGCGTAATCCGTCGAAACATTTTTCGGTCGCGAGGATTCAACGCGTCCCTCGAATCGGAATCTCGTCTCTGGCGCTGATTGAGAGCGGGCGAGAACGGATTGGGGGGTGGAGTGAAAAAAGGAATCGTCAAGATGGAAATGGGGAGGCGTGGGAATATATTTTTTTCTGCTAAGGGTGTGGTAGGGGATGATTTTGGTGAAGGAAAGGGTGCTCGGCAGGGATTGTCGAGAGGAGCGGGTGGGTGTGGGTGGGTATGTTTTTGAGATTGGATGTGGTCGAGTGAAAGAAAGGGATGGAACTGAGATGGGCGAGCGTGTGTTTTGGTTGGAGGGCCGTTGGAAGGGGTCGAGTGGGGGCAAGTGGAACGGGATGAGGAGAGCTCGCATGGCAGAAGGCGTCGGTGTGGAGGATGGATGATCGCATGACTTAATTTCGGCGGAATTAGAGCCCCTAGGGGTGTTCCCTTCTCGACATATCCGGAGCCTATCGAAGGGTCTGGCGGCTTCCCTTATGCAACTCTATATTTCACTCTACGAAGGAGAGGCGACCGTTCATTGTTTTCCTCTGTGAACATCTCGTCTCTTTCCGTACCCCAACTGTAAAATATTCCACCTCATCAATAACGCTGTTTCGAAAGACAGAGATAATGGATGGACAAGATAGTGGAGTTTTTGGAGAGTGGAGATCTTTGAGTATCCTGTCTTCATAGATGAAGGAAGCATCAGTTAGATTTAAGTTTGGTGCAGATGGCTACTCTTCGTTCTGGCTGAACTTTCCGTGTATTTTTGTTCTCGCACAAGGGTGTATCTTACGTTCTTTGAAACGAGTTCGGAGCTGTCATCACCAATTTTCAACGAAGGAATGTATCGAAAGTCTTGCAGCATCAAGATCCACTCTAGTTTAAATATTTGGCTAAATTTAGTCCGTAGCCAATGTGAATGGTACCAGGGCGCTTGAAAACTGTGATGAGGGAAAATGTTCACCGATTATGATTTGAGCAGTATGACTAAACATTTTGCTAGCATAAATGAAATGACGATGTTTTTAAGCCATAGAAGCATAAGAGAGCTCAGTTATGAATAGGGTTGAGATGGATGTCTTGCAAAAAATATAATTTGGCGGAAAACACTTATAAAATAAAAAACAGGAAACAGGAAAAAACATAAAAAACAGGAAACTTCATAAAATGTTGTGAAATATCTACATGTTGAATGTCTTGGTTCAAGGGAGATTTGAAGAATTAGAGTTGAATGGAGTGACTCAATTAGCCGAGAAATGCAATATTTAATCAATCCTTTATATATTTTGCCGAAATAAAGATGAATAACCTTGATTTCTGTTTTTCCCTAGACCGTTCATAACCCAATCCTTAGGTGTAATATCTTCATGAACGCTTGTTAATCCGGTGACGGGGTAATTAATAATACATTAGGCGGATTTTCTTGTTAACATTTTGGTCTTTGATCTATTATCACTATATATGTCTAAATTTATCTCATTACAATAGTTTCAATAGGTTTCTCAAACTTGTTATACTAATAGTAAAATGCTCATAATTTATCGTCGAGTTGACATTTTGTTAATTATTTAGCAAATGGTGACCAATATTATTTTTGTCATACTGATTTTTGATACTGATTTTGTCGATTACGGAGCGATAATAAGAAGGTTGTATTCGCTGTCTCCAATTATTTTCCCACTCGGTTGGTTCTCCATCTCATGGGTGAAATGTAACCAAGAGTTCTGTCGAATCCCCCGTCATCGAGTCCGTTGGTTCTTAAGGTAGTTTGAGCTAAAAATCATTTTACTTAGAAATCAATAAATTTTCTCTTATTTTAAACAAAAATATCTCACCCCTCTAATGACACCAAAAATTCAACCCCTTTCCGCATTACTTTCGGAGATATTTGCCAAAACATACCAGCCCTTGCACATGGGAAACGGTACGTGTCTCCTCTCCGAGAGACGTTATTTAAAAAATGAGGTATTTTGAACACTTAGATGTCGTATAAATACTAACAGCGTGTAGTTTGTATGTTTTCTCAACTATATTTGAACATTTATCATATTGTCACTGCAGTAGGTTCTTGGGTATCACAAAAAACCTTCCGTTTTGAAGGACTTTCAAACGCGCCGCACGAAAAAAGTTAGTCAATTTAAAGACTTATTTAGATATTTTCATTTAATAACTTATAATTTATGTCATATACAACTATATTTTTGTACCATTTGTAATGAAATATTTATTTGACGTGTCCTACATCTGGTGAAGTTCAAAGGTATAATTCGAATATGGTCGCTATTATGACTGGGGAACTATCTCGCTCGGACTACCTTAAGGAGGGCGTCATGGGACGCGGTTGTGATTGTTAGAGGATGGGTTTGGGTGAGGGGCTCATTTTTTCTTTTCCCCCTCCCCCTCTCTGCCCTCCATATCTACACTATCTCATTTTCCCCGCACGTGGCGTTGGACGTGTTTAGGGCGCTGATTGGTGAGGCGAAGACCACCGATAGGCGAGGGGATCGGTGGAGGCGATGGCAAATGAGGTGGAGCCAGAGAAGTTTGAATGAATTAGAATGGATTCGGATCGCTGGGGATGGAAAGTGGGTGGAGTGGATGATGTGTTCGGGGGTGTAAGACGTTCGGGCGTTGCCTGATTGGGAAAAAAACTAACGGGGTGAGGGAAATCCAAGCGATCGCGTATTTTCCGCTTTTCCATTTCACCCCGTTCGTTTCGATCCCTGGGAATTTCTCTTGACGCGTTTCTTCCCAATGCGCCAAGGAGAGAAAATTCCAGTGTTGTTGTGCACCTTCTGAGAAGTTTTCATTGAATCAGTGATTTGATAAAAATTTATATTCATAGTCAACCGTCTCGGAGAGCTACTCAATTCGGGCCTGTAAATCCTTTCGTTTAGATGATCTACATCTACTTATTATCCTGCAAAGCCACCACAAGTGTGTTTGGCGTGATAAAGAGGGCCAAACGGTCCTTGTTAGAGCAAGGTGGTCTATTTTTGCAAATTATTATTTTCTTAAAACTTAGTCTCAATGTACCCGATGCATCACTTCACTTATTGAAATATGAGAAAGATATCCATGTATTATGTCTTCTGCGAGGATGTTTGTAGTAGTTGTGGTTGGAATACTTTTGTCATCTTCGATGGAAATGGAAATAAATGAATAAATTGGAAATGAATACACTTCTCGGTGTTCAAACTTCTTGCTATATTTTGCCTTATTAATTATAAAACGGATGAAATAAAAGTTAGAGCTTGGCGATGCTGCTTAATACGCAGGTTTCTAGAACGAGTGTCAAAAACTTTGTTTCCGTGGCAGAATGGACGTTAGTCCAGGTTTTTTGTCAATATTGTTTTCCCATTTCCTATAAACTTTATTTACTCAATCCCTCACTGAAATGCTAATCTTTTCTTAAGTGGTATCTTTTCATATCGGGTGGGACAGCTACTTGGTCAATCGAAAATAAGTAATCTTTTTTACTATTGAAGTTCCAATGGAAAAATGGCAAAACGTAATCTTGATAAATAACTCTCCTACCAGTGGATTTTAGAATAATAAAAAATTATAATATATTTTTTTAAATTGAAGAATGACTCATGGTGAAGTTTATTGGTAAGCATTAGAGAATCGGTCACTTCTCAAATCGAAACTTTTCATCCTCAGTGAATACAAATGCTTAAATGTGTCTCCTTATTGATTGTATCAATAGTTACTGAGCATCGGGATCGTCAATATCCATTTCAATCACGCACGTGGCGATATTATCGTGATAATGGTCGAAGCGTGTGACGCTTCAACCGTCCATTTTCTTCGCAGACTCGGTAATTTTTGGTGGGGATCAGTATTTTGTGTGAGGAGGAAGATGAAATTATCACAGATCCAAAAATGGAAGTATTTCCTTGGTGTTTTCTTCGAGCATGCAAGCGATCATTCTTGCATTCACCTTCATGGTATCAGAGTTTATATCAGTAACCGGGATATTCTCCGATAATTTCCTCTCCATTTTCCATTTTTTCTCCATGAAGTGTTTTGAAACTTTAAAGCCCTAATAATTAACATTAAAACGAATGGCTTTCAATATTATTTTGAATTAAGTACAGCATTTGTCACTTTTGTGTGTGACTTAATTCCCTTACGTCGTAAGGAATACTCTCATATTTCACGGTACTCTCTGGACGAATTCTCCCGCGGTTCATTTGGCCCTGTGCTCGGATCGCCCTTCTCAACCCCATCTACACGCCGAAGGAGCAACTTCCCGTGCACGCTTCACGGTCACTGCGGCCACTTTCTCGTGCCGCTCACCTTCAAGCTCTTCTCCTGCCTTTGCTCTTTAGGAAAGAACTCCCCTGCTTTACAGGATCAATGTAATACCTCCGCAGTGTGTGATATTCTCTTTCGACAAAGTATAGGAGGTTACTTGCCCAGTGGTTATCCGACATCCGAAACCTCTTGTGCGCTTAACTTCTGATTTAATCGTTTCGTTTTATATTGAAGTCTGTTCCGCTACCATAGTTCATTCTCCCACTCAAGTGTTGGCATTATTGCGGCCAGTGAAGTATATTTTTAATCATGTTAAAGGCAAAATATCGGTGATTAGAGTGAGTCTATGATCATTTGCGAAAGTAATTCTGACATGGGCTAATTACATATCCTTAGACAATGTAATAGTGATCTTTGTTATTAAAATTGATGTGCACTTAATAAATTAATGTATGTTATCTAAATAATGCTTCATGATATCAGCGTATTTAATGGATTTCTCTGATCCTATCATAATTTTTACGTTAACATTTTTTTTGCTTGAATGATTGCGTATTTGTAGTCCGTGTGAAATAAGCAATTTGAAGAGTATTAGCAAGGTAGCATTCGTTTATGAAGGTTTGCTTTTTCAATTTTGCTTTACTTGCCATTTGACATTTTTCTGCTATCTTGCGAAGAAAATATTTATTAAATGAATAATGAAATACCGTCAAATTGGGAACTTTGTTGGAGAAATGAAAGGTTTAGATTGAAATTAGTAGTCATCATTTTCATGGATCATCGTCTTCTCTTCTCAACGCTCTTCAGCCACTCCCATTTAATACCTTAATCCATTCAATTAAGTAGCTACCTTCCAAAAACTGATTTGTTATCAGTGATATATTTTACTCTTTCTGGTATTGTTGATTGAATCTGAACTTTGAAATATTTCATTTGAAACGATTTCCGTGCATAGCGGTGTAAATGAGTCGCTTAGCTATGGTCAGTGCTTTCATTTTCTGGTGAGAATACTCTTATCCACTGGAAGTAGATCCTAAATTTTTAATTTCTCACTCTTCTCCAGGCTGACAGTAAATTTCAAGTATTTCCTACCCGCTTTCCAAAAAATGTTTTTCTCCATGAAATATGGACCCTCCACCCTTTAGGATACCCCATTCCCCGCTTGGCAAATTGCACGAGAGGAATGCCTTTTTTCCCTCATTTGAAGCTATCTTCCTAATTTTAATTACACTTGGGCGAAAAAAGCGAACCCTCTTTGGAGAAGGATGTGGAAATATTATTTTAAACTGCTTTTCTTTCTAATTTAAGTACTTGGCTCTCACCCAAGTAATTGCGGAAAGTGTTCAATTGTGGAATCATTCCAAAAAGTGTCAGTTTGTGAGATTAATGAAGCAATTACCTCTGGATATTTTCATCTAAGAAATAGCCATTTGCTTACTCATTACAGTGGGAAGCAAAGCTCATGGATAATTTGAAAATTGATTCGCATTATGATTCTATTGTATTATATGAATTGAGCTTATAGTAGGGTTAATAAGATTGATGCTAGCCTAGTAGCTGCCGCCCTAACTAAAGTGGAACAAAACGTGTACTATCACATATTCGTAACTGAATAAACATGAGAAATTTTGCTGTGAACAATTGATTAATGTTTACTTAGAGTTCATAGAAGCGTATTTTATTCACGCAATTGTAACACTTATCTACAACTTATTATCACTTCAGTTTAAAATGAATATGAACTTGTCAGTCTCGAAGCAGAATATAAAAAGCAGTTACAAAAACTTTATATACAGTAGAGAAAAATATATTGAAAGGCATTTACGACACCAAACTGCACTGCACTATGGAAGGAATTGAAGCCTTCAAGACTACGCCTCTATTATTGTGTTGACCAGAGTCAAAATTAAGTAGCTGTTTGTAGAATGATTTGTTTAATAATTTGTGGTACACCATGATAGCTTTAGTGGTAAATCACCAACTTAAATTTATGACAAAAAAAGTGTTGAAGTCGTTAACTGGACATCCCTTGCGAAATTTCCAAGTTGGATGTACTATTTATATATTGCTGAGTGAAGACTTTTCTCTCTTACACTTTGACGGCATCTGTTATCTTAACTTACGTATGGCTTTTTATACATTTAGGTTCCGTTTTTATGAAGCATTAGTCAATTCGGAAATTATTATCGGCAGTTTCTCATATCTAATCCTCAGGGTGATCCACGGGGAGGGAATTTTTTGTCAATACCCACCAACAATATGAAGGCGATAAAGTAGAGCTTCGCTCAGCATTGTGAGTTGAGAAGGAAGGTGGTGTGCAATTTTTAAAGATTCCTATGTCAGCCCCCGATGTACTCGATCGAAGCAGCTAGAGGATAAGTTGTCCTCCTTCTTAAACTAGATTCTCCTCATATTCAGATATTTTATCATTCATTTTTACTTCCCTCTTCAGAGCTCTAAATATTATACTAATGCTGATGTTCTATCCGTATTGGCTAAATGAATTATACATCTCAAATGCTGACGAGTGGCGGAAGGTGTGTCTGTATTTGTTTGTGTGTGAAATGATCCAAAAGCGCTAACTTTGTTTTTATGTAATCGGAGAATTTCGTCAATTTCAATCCTAAAATTATGTTTAGTTAACGTGGAAAATGTTTTAAAATTTGATTTCAGTGCGAGATCATATTATTTGCCAATAAGCACATGGTTGGAGACTAAAGCAGGAAGTATATGTAACCTGCATGCTAAACTAGCCCTGGTCGCTGATTACGTGATATTACGTCAAGAGATTATTAGCATATTATTTAAAATGATAGATTTGAAATTTTTTTCAATATTTCTCCTAGCACTTTTGACATCTATACACACGCCCTGCATAAAATACTCGTCAAGGGGAAAAATTAAGTGGAGCATATGGACAGTGTTAAGTGATAGCAAGCGTCTCATTAGAGCTCTCGCATTTCGTTGACAATTGATTTTATTGTCATAAATGACATGTTGCGCCAAAAATGCTCTCCAGTTTTATGCGCCATTTTTAATTATCTTTGTTGTTAGCTGTTTCATCGCGTTTCAGTCCCAACATGATTGTTACCCACAAAATTCGATTTCAAAACACCTCCCTGTAACTGAATGAAAAATGATCTAAAGGACATTTTTGTCCTTTTTACATAGCCCACGTCTCGTTTCCTTTACAGAATTTATGAATGAAAAAATTGCGTGCTTCTTTCTTTGAAGATGACTCGCTGCCATTTCACACCTCCGTCGTATTTTGAAACAAGAAAATAAGAATTGCTATCCCGTGTCCAATCAGCTGCTTTTGTATCGTTTTGCGTTTTGCTTGTTCTCAGTCGTCCTTGTCTTGTGTATGGTTTCCCTCGTCTGTGGAGCCATTTTCAATGTTCTTTGCCACTGCCGAATCCGTCGAGGGTGCCTAAAGTTGCAAGGAAGCGCGCGAAAAATGCTATTCGGCTTTCCTGGTGCCCGTGAGCGTAAACACCAAGCAATACTCCGTTTCAGAGCGAAACTTGTGTGCAAACAAAAAGGTAAGGATGGGAGCGTATACGGACCACTCCTTTTCATACCATCTTTCATTCCTGCCTGCCTCAGTCATTCAGTCATTGCCCCGTTCCAAACAAAATCAATCCCTCTGACGCCCCTCGTTCTTCATATGACGAGTTCTCCCTTGGCATTTGTTTTTTTCCTTTGTCCTTTATTTCTCCCGGTCCCTTTCCTTCTCCATCACCTCTCTTACTTTGGCGATCAATCTCAATAAGCGAGATTAAGCCGTTTCCATGGTGATGGAGCCCCGTGATTACTAAGAGGCCTGACTGACTTTCCCTCTCTCTTACTATCCAGTTCTCACTCGGCGTTATTTTTTTCCTGCTTCTGTTTCGTGAATCACTGAGGGCCGATGGTTTGTTGTTTTTTTTTAGTAGGAAAGGGTGCGAATATTTTTTCCTCTAACGGAAACCTCTGCAAAGGCGATGACTACCTGGAGATTATTTTCTCCCCTGAACATCCCCTTTTTCCGTTGTTGATTCTGGTGCGCTCTCGTTCCATTTGTCGGTCTCTAATCAAGCCTGTCTCACCGAAATTTACAGCGCACCCTGAGTGATTGATTGTTAGGATGTTCAGAAGTCCCAAATTTACGCGTCATGTTTTTCTTTCCATTTTATTATTTCGGATTCATGATTGAGCGTACGCCACAGAAAGAATATAACTTCACGCCTAATGAAACGAGGAGCACCTTTTTTTAGGCTAGTACTTACTTCTTCCTCACGCCTGTCATTACATTATTCATGTCCTCCCTTCTTTTAACGCTGTTGAGATAAAATTTAAATGAGGCGCGGTCTTTCGATTGTAGTCTTTGTGTTTATGGGGGAAATTATTTTATGTGCACCTTTGCTGATACTGAAAATTTCAAATCGTTCCTGACATTATCTGCAATAACTGTCTCATAGCAAATCTTAGTACAAATCTTAAACAGAAAATTGGATGGACCCAAACTCTAGTTTCATGAAAAGCTTCGCTGGCAATATTTTCTTCGGTTATCCTCACATTTTTTAAATTTATTCTCTTTATAAGGGTTAACTTTCCTCATTATGTTTCTTCATCTTCCTTGTATGTTAGTGCCGTTTGTTTCCTGAGAATTTTTAAAATGTAGAGAATCAATATATTGCTTGCGAGTTTGTGAAGCACATTCTCTTGGCATTAACAGTTTTGTGCTGCTTTCCTCGCGAGTTACTGTGTCGTTGCCTTAAAATGTGGTAGATCCCGAACAATCTAAATGAGTGTAACATAGCTTCGGACAGAATGTGCCCATGGGGTGGGCGACTTAAGGAACCAACGGGAGGAGAAGATGCAGAAGGAGGGTCTCTCTTCATTTCAGATTAGGAGTGCGATGTGAAAATCGAGGGATGGGAGACGTGGGGTGAGTGGATGGCCTCGTGGCGATGAGGGATTCGTATACATTGAGAGGGATCTCCCCGATCATAAGATGCTGAGAGTTTGGTGGGTGGGAAATGCCTTCGTTTGGTCGCTGTCTCCCAGGGCGGGACGCATAGCAACGGAGAGCGGAAGTCGTGCCCCCCCCCCTCCTGCCTCTGAAAACCACACCACACCCCAATCCCTCTACGCAGTGCTCTGAGGGATACCTTGGATTTTTCCGAAAACAACCCCATAGTCTGCCTTTTTCCGGCCATGGATTCCCTTTCATACATCCGTCTGGTCAAAACTGTATCTAAATTACTGTATGAGTTTTAAAATCTTAACGTCTTTTAGATTACTTAAGGCTGGTTTAGATGTAGGCATTTATCGCAAATGAAGGAAATCGTTTTACTCACGGCCAATCGGGTGCGTTGCGTCGTTCTTCTGGTTTCGAGCGAAAGAAGTTGAGTTTTTTTCAATGTTTTACCTGCGCGCCGCGCAAGACCACGTGAAGCAAATGTCGGATATGTGAAGTCATTTCATGTTTATTTTGAAGATTCATTGGGATATATTAGCATGCACTCACAATTTGTTCACTTCTGTAAATTATTGCTACAATGCTTGATAGTTAATACTATCTATTTCGGCCACATTAAGAACCTAATTGATCTATTTCCACGCATTAACTTCCCAGGCGACACTGGGACACCGTCCTGATGTTCGTTATAAACTACAATTCCCGGACCAGGCTCTGCTGTGAGCTATTAGCAATTGTATTAAGTGTAAGTTAGACCCTCAAGAAGTGAGTGTATATTGAGCAACCAGCGCCAAATCTCCTCAAGAAGTTCACGAACATCATCCGCATTATGCGTTGACTACACCTGGAATAGCATTAGTCGGTAGCGTTATTCTCTCCGGGTGATGATATTATAATCTCAATTCCCACGGAGGGGATTTTTTGCCACAATTTTTTAAATGTAATACATTTTCATTCACGACATGAGCTATATATTTTTAATTAGCCCAGAATCCTGGGTCGAGAGTGTTTTAGAGCGATTTTCAAATCATTTGTATAAATTCTTCGAATCGGCGACATAAGTAGTGGTCTTAGCAATGAGAAGTATATAACAAGTTTTGCGAGGAAATGGAGACATCTCGACGCCGATTATATATTTTTAAATTAAAGTGGGATTCATTAATTATTCCTCTTAATTGTGAAAGAAAGAAGCGTCAATTTGCCTTCTTACGCTTTCGTCGCGTCCGTGAAGACCTAGCTGGAGTGCCATTTTAAGCTATGCCTACGCAGAGGTTCACCATTTTATACATTGTATTTTTTCGAGGATAGATGTCAGCCTGTAGAGTCATCATGAACAACGACGTTGCCAATCCTCGTTTGTGAACCCTATCGTGTTTTCGCGCGAAACCGCGCGCGCGCGCTACACACGAAACGCGAGCATGAGATCCCGCCTCCCTCATAAGTAATTCAATTCCAACGGTCTATTGAGGCAATGGTGGCCAGTAGTAATTCAACTCCAACATCCTTGCAAAGAACGAACTTGTTTATTTGCGATAAATGCATGCCATTGGTCCCTATTAGCTTCTAAGTAATTAAATATTGATTCCATTCACGTACCTTGACATTAATGCACACAATATCATTGGCTTTGCGTATTTAAACCGTCGTAATTTATCGACAAATGTTTTCTTCTCTTTGCCTAATCCGTTAGGTTTAACTGATTGTCATGATATTCAAATATTGATTTAAATACGTAATTAAACTCCTACACCATCATTTAAATCTGGTTATATCTATTTTGAAGCGTTTTTAGCGGATCCTTAGATTCCAGGGAATTAAATCCTATCATAAATAACTATTTTATGGGTATCATCTATGTACATTTTTTATTAACGATCATATTCCATATTTTTATCGTTTTATATCTCAGATCATATTAAATGTATTGCATGATACAGTAAAATTGTCCTAGTTTTTTTTTAATCCTGAGGTTTTCTTCTGCACAGAATTTGATAGCCCATCCAGTCATCACTTGACGAGTGGTCACCCTGTAGCTTTCCTAAATAATATTCATGACCGCGGAAGAGTTAAAGAGTTTTTTAAACGAATTAAATCTAGACTGGTATTATTTGCGATCAAAACATTTCATGTTACGACTCTCTGAGATCATTTAGATGTCCCTGAAATTTCTGGGAAAATGTTGAGGATTGGAGATGGAATCCTTTTCATCACCACTCCACGAGTTTTACACTGAGGGTTAACGAAGCGAAATTTAATGATAGATAAACAGAAAATTTAGCCCTGCTCCTCGGAAATGAAACGGGAGAATTACGCGGGGGCATTACGCGGGGGCATTACGCGGGGGCATCTGCTCTGGTGTGGGTGTTGAGCCCCTCGAGAGAGAAGTTAGTCCCGTGAGCGGCCGGACACGGTCTTTTTATGGGAATTTTATCCCCGGGACCAGATTGCGGGCGGCGTCTCCACTCCCTCGACTCAGAGAGGGCCTTCCAACCCGACCTCCACCCTCTCACCAGCCCCGCCCTCCTCTCATCCCTTGGACTCTCTCTCCCTCTCTCTTTCCTTCCATTCAGTTCCGTAGCTCATTCTTTTGGGATTTTTGCCTTCATAATCATCTCCCTATTTTCCCCGCCATGTTCCTCCTCGTCCCTTCCATCTTGCTCACTTTCATTCCAAACTGCTCTCTCTCTCCCTCTTCGTTTTCCAGATTTCTTTTCCCCATTTTTTCCATTCAGCTCAGGTTTTAGTTGCATTCCCTCATCCACCGTCCAATTTTTCTCCTCGAAAAGTATATCCCATCTTCTCTGCCTACCTTATTCATAATTGGTTTCGGAATAAATTTATTCTGGTTTAAATTTTTCCGGATTAAAGATTTCATTAGCCCATCATGAGTGGACGCCCTGTTTGAAGAAGGCGTCGATGTTATTGTCATTAATTCTTATGATTACCGAAGTGATGAAGGTGTTCATGCCTGATGAGATGCGACTTTAGTTTTAGCTGCATAATTTTTGTATTTTTCTAGGTGTGAAATAGTCTCTATTTTAATTCAGCCTACAGTTTCTACTTAATACTTTGTTTTTATTAAGAGTGCCTTATGATTTAGCTTCTACTAGAGAGTAGTAAATTCCATCATTTAAAATAGAAACATGCGTGTAAGTTATGGCAATGAATGAAACACGAAATCTTATTACCATAGGTCTGAAACTAATCTGTGCTTGGAAGCGGGAGTGATTCAATTGTTCGGTGGAGAAAATAAGATTTTGTTATTTTAGGTGGCTAGAAGATGCTTCCCCTGTGAAGTGAGGTTTCATTCATTCGGGGTCATAGTCTGGCTGGGCGATTACTTATCTTTTAAATGTCGACATTTGCTTGGGTACGAGATGTTTTGGCTTTTTTTAAACGTCATCATATTTATTTTCATATCTGTATTTTTCCCTATCTTTTTCTTCCCCGATTAATTCGTTCTCTCCCTTTCCGACAGTCCCTTCCAACCCTGCGAAAGCCGTCCAATAATGTCCTCAATTCAGTCTCTTCTACCTCCCGAGAATTTTTACCCTCTTCCCTCGGAGCGGAAATGCTTATTTCAATGCCGCGGAAGCGCTTCTCTCTCCCATTATCCTGCCGAGCTCCCACCGGCGATGGACCACGCAGAAGCGCATTAAATGTAGGAGGTTGGTTGGTAAGGGTGTGGATGGAATCATCAGGATCCGAGATCTTGAATCGAAATGATATGGAACAAAAGATTCAATTTTACGGACGCGATTATTATATGGTGTATATGAGAGAACGGGGTATGGGTTAATTCAAGAGAGAATGTACAGGAAGTCCCCCTTTCAGGCCTGCTTTAAACTTTTTGCGATGATGGTGATTATAATCGAAGAGAATGTAGAAGAGATGCAGCCTCTGACCAGTGTAAGGATTTAACTGATGGTAATGTTGATTGTGGAGGTAACAGGTACAGTAACTCAGTGTGATAATGAATTAAGGTTTGCAATATTGGATTATGAAGCAATTTTGTGATGATGGCTCCAGATGTGATGCCTCGTGTGTGTGTTAAATACCTTCATTGATTCCAGTACTGCATCGCCCCATATAAAGGTGAAACACCGTTTCCATTATTATTTTACCAACTCAAGTTGTACATACGTGTAATCTTTTATCTGTTCGCTGACCAAGTGATACGATATGGGAGTGTGAGATTGGAATTATTAAACTTTCTTTACAATGCCGTTTTTGCTTTGGCTTTGTGGCTTTATTTATCACTTAAAATGGTCGATAATAATCGCTGTGGTCAGACTTTCTGCATTTCTATCCTCTATCGTCCTCAATTATTTCATTTCAAACAATCTCTATATTTCACTTTTATTGGCCTCAATTATTTCAATCAACTCCCCTTCCGACTGGGATTCTATTCTCCATGTTTCTAACCACCGAAATTCTCCTTCAGACCTCTCTTAAAATTATTATTGGGGGCTTGTAGCCTATTTTTGAGAAGTAAAATGTTATTGCTAAGCAAAAGCTGTATTTTTTATGCTTTTGGCCAACTGATTTATTGAAAAGACGTTGGATCAAATTAATCCATTCTTAAAATATTTCAATAGTTACGTATTATGTGATTTAGCGAATCCCTTCCACGCCCATGCTCCTGATGTACAAGTTTCACTTCGGCACTTCTTAATATTGGTTATAAGTCAATGAACTCAACATTTTTGAAATCATATCTTGTTCCTTTGTCGTTATAAATCTCCCAATATTAGGCTTATTGGGAATCATATCGGCTTACACTTACTTGCAAAGGTGTCTACGGGGGACAGACGAATTGAAGCTATGGCATGAGAAGAAAAGAACTTGACATGTTTTTAAAATATTAATGGTAATCGAGGTAATTTTGAAAAATATTCATAGTATAATAACCATACTAATGATTATTTTCTGGAAATTTTAAAATTATGTAATGAAAAGCAAGGACTGGACTCGAGAAAGCAATAAGAAATTTTAAAACGTATGAATTTCCATTGGACCACCCTCATTAATGAGTACATTTCTTCCCTACACTGACCTTCGTTTAGGTTAACTGCTCACCTCTCCTCCTCTTCCCCCACCCTCTTCCAATAACGTCACGTATACATTGACGGAAAAAACGAGCATGTCTCAGATTTATGCACCTAATGATGGTCATTCTTTGAAACCCGGGACGTGTGTAAGAGTAAAAACTCAGCGGTCGGTGCTAAAGATTGAATATAAATTTCTTATTATGCAGTACCTCAAATTTGCCCCAGAGCAAGTTTATGTTCAAAAAATGACAGTTTCCCTCCGCCATAAGTCCTAATTCTCCAAGACAAAGATCTGATGGCCCACCTCATCGCTATTCTTCGACAGACTGCTCCTCGTAGGCTCTATCCCACCCATATACAAGCCCAGCCGCTGACGAATCAAAATAGTTTCCCTCAGCTGCAAGTCCTAATCCACCACTAGTTTCTGGCGCTCTGGGAGTTGCCTCTGGCGTTGAATTTCCCTTATGGCGCTAGCAACAAAACAATAGGCATAGTACTCGCATTAATCCCCGGAATCGTACGATTTTTTAAGATAAAGTACTATTTATACGTTTCAGAATATCCCCGTGCAATGTTCCGTTCTCTTTAAGTTAAATGTATCATACCAGTCTTAAGAGGCATTACGTACACATTTGAAGTATAAGTCTTAGTATTAAGCTTGACGATGTGAAATTCCTTTGAATTGCATTCGCATTTTCACATTTGATGGGACGAATTGAGCTTTAACGTGGGCATCACGAGCGCGAAGTAAGGTGGAGGGTGATTCTTTACCTCACAGCCTCCTACTCATCTATATACGCAGAAATGACCGCGAGATACATTCCAACTTGACCGGTAATCTAACCACCGATCTTTTGCTTGCCGGGCCAATTTGCGGGCCACCACGCTTCGTAGGCTTCATAATTCTCTCTTTTGGAGGTTTGGAGGCCTAGCTAGGTATCATAACCCGTAAAGTTCAATGAATTTGGCTTCATTATAAAGAATCGTATTTTAGCTATCTTAATGCCCAGTTGCAGGAGCAACAAATATGTATTCAATATAGTTATGAGACCCATAAGCCATGAAAACCAATCAACAACTGTTTCTGAAACATTATATAAATTTATTGACTTCATAACTTATGGCATGGCGTAATGGGTTCCATAAGTGGCCAAGATGGCTGATGCACGATGAAGACTTAATTACTTGAAAAAGGGGTGGTTTCGAGATGAATGACCAGTTTGATCACTCTCACTGTAAAATTACTGTGTGCATATGAACTTTCATGAAATTAATCAAATCCTAATTTTTGTGTTTCCTCATTTATTTTTTGAAATTAATCATAGGAAATTATAGGTTAATTTTCAGATTTTCGAAAAACTTCTGTTGTGAAGGATTTTTAATCGCTCCTCGTGAAAAAACTGAGCCAAATGGAAAACTTACGGGGATATAGCAAAATTAAAAGAGTCTCCAATAGCCGTAAAAAATGGCACCACTCGTCAAACATGCAACCACACAACACCTACTGTGTTGGTTTGCGGGAATGGGGATTCCACAGCAGGGACCAACCACAGTCTCTCTACCAGAATACCCTCCTGTGATGGTTTACGGGAATGTTTCTTCCTCGCCAGTGACCACCACAGACACACACACACACACACTCAACCCAGTTGGGATCCTTTTCGAGGGCTAATGGGACCCTGATAAGGATGCCTGGGTTATAACCTGGGATCCTTCATAGGGCTAATGGGACCCTACTAAGGATGCCTGGTCATTACCACAATCACACTCACAAGCACTCAAATCACTCACTCACACACACAGACGGGCCCAACTTCTGGGAGAAATCTCTCAAAAAGAGCGTGGTCAAAATATAAACACGAAGACAAACGTGAGTGAGCGTCGGACACGCGTAGGTAATTAGTACAACGAAATTCCTTTCCCGCAAACCAACACTGTAGGTGTTGTGTGGTTGCATGTTTGACGAGTGGTGCCATTTTTTACGGCTATTGGAGACTCTTTTCATTTTGCTATCTTGAGAGGCCGTAGAGCTCATTTCCTTTGCTTTAATTACGTGGATATATTTCTTTTATATCTGGATATTTCAGTCGAATAAAACTTTACATTTTCGTCATTAATACAACTGAGTTTACTCATTGCTTCATACATCTGCTGTAATTAATGAATGAAATACGAATTTCATATACATTATGACTTGAGAATATTCTTGCTCTAATTCCCTTAAGTGGACTTGGAGCCCAAGGCAGGATTCTCGGTCTAGATATTTCTCAATGGCAAAAGTTCTGGATTTTACCGTCACTCTTTCGGCTGATTTGAATATATTACATCAGTCTTATGAGAATTATGCACCAAACTTTTTCCTATAAAAAGCATTCTCTAGTCTCTTTCCCAAAGGGGAGGTAGCGATTTCCACCCCCGGCCACTTAAAAATCGCCCCAAGGCGGTTGAGGGAATTCCGAGCGTAGAGAATGTCCCTGGCTTCGGCAGTGTTGCGATGCAACACCAAACACCCCCGAAGGCATCTATGCCTCCCTCTCGTCCTTTCCTCACGACGAAGAATATGACCGCTGTCACTCCACACGACTACCACTGTTTCTCATGCCTTCCCTCGCTCTCGTTGTCTGTCACGCCCGTGATGATGCCTGCTCTTTTCTCCCGCTGGTTCCTAACGCACCATTAGGGAGAGGTTTCGGTTTACCATTGCCTATAAGTTTCTGTTGTTAGAGCCAACGGACCCATGGGCATCCCCTCCATGTTCACCATCTTCTGGATTCCATTGTGCCGTGTAGCAAGTCCTGCGAGAGATATTCCTCCCCTGATATAAACTTAAGTTCGTTTCTACCGAACAAAAGCCTGCGCTTCACGTGTACCTACTTGCAGAGATCTTCTCCAGTTTTTGCTAACTTACGCTTTGGTATTTGACTATTTTTCGCCCTTCGGTTAGCCTCCATGGACAAGAATCCGCCAGATTTCCTTATGTCATTTAGGGGTCATGAGTTAGTTTCTCTCAACCCATCTGCTTATTATAATCTGAGAGCCGTAAAGATTAAACATGTTTCTTATAGCAGTGTAGGCAATTGCTGAAAGTTTGCAGCTTCTGGAATTAGATTGTAATTAGCTTTCTTTTCGGAAAAAAATTTGCGCTGGAAAACTTTCATGAACAAATGAATAAAATAGCCCTGAAAATTCCCTGAGGGTGTTGTTGAAAGTGAGAAAAGATACAATATTGTGTTATAATATTAATTCAAACTATATGTAAAATTTAAATAAATTATAATATTTAAATATTTATAATATAATAATAATTAAACAATTCGTTTGAATTGTGGCACTCTTCGGATCCGAATCATGGACCATTGGAAACTGGATCAGAAAAGACTAGAGGCTTTCGATTCCCGGTGTTGGGGTAGGATGCTGGAGATCGAATTGACGGATAAAATAAGAAATGAAGAAGTATTGAGAAGAGTAGAAGAGGGAAGCATCCTATGGAACACGGCACAGAAAGGAATTATTAGATGCATTGGGAACACACTGAAATACAATGGATTTGTAAGAATGTAAGTGAAGGAAAAATAAAAGGACAAGTTACTAGAGGCAAACTAATGGATAAATACCAAGGACAAACGAAGAAGAAGATTCATAAGAAGAACTATCAGAAATTAAGCAAACTTTCAGGAAGGATGGCGTGCTGAAATTAACCAATCATAGGACTGAGCGACTACTGGTGATGATTAACTATTAAGATCCCACGAAAGAATAACATAGGAAGTAAATCATTTAAACAGAAAGGCAGCAACCTATGCTTTGTTCCTTCAATATATGATGTGTGTAATACTTAGCATGGCGTTGACTGGTACATCAGTCTCGACGTAATGGAAATGTACCATGCTTACAGTGAATTTGTGATTTCAGGCTGAATCAGTTCATCTTTAAATATTACTGCATGATTTTTTCTGATTATAGTACCCAAGATTTTTCATAAGCATCCATTGCAATTTCCATCACTTGAGTCTTCATCTCGCGTTATGTAAATATTATTTTATGCTCAAATTTAAGCTCAAATCAATGATGATTTGCTTTATGATCATGAAAACAGTCATTCAGTCGAATTTATTCTGCTTGGAATCGGCCATCTTTACATCTTCACACCACCATTGAGTCTGTTGATTTTATGTGTTCCTATCCACTTTCTTTCTACCTTTCTACATTTCTTTCTGTATAAACATTTATGTGAGTATTTGCCGCTGAGCGGTCTGAGTGAATGAACGAACAATTTATATGTATGTATATTATAAATATATATATATATATTTTGTGTAAAATAAATATGCTGCTTTATTAAATAATTTAAAATATCAGTTTTTGAAGGCTTATGTTTTGGGAATTATGTAAGAAAGGACCCAACTAACTGGTCTTAAATTATTCTCTTTTGATTAAATATGTGTTTTACATGCTAAATTTATGTACATGTATTCGACTCAGCGTTTCTTTTCCTCAAATATTTTTTTCTTCTTCTGTTAGTTGGTGTCTTAAGTTCTCTTTATACGTTTCAGTTGGCGCATACCTTCCAGTTCTTTTTATCTCTGCCGAGGATTAAGGAAAAAATGTAGATACTTTTCGTGGCTATTTTCTGCTTCGTTCGTTGGTTGTAGATTAAAAATTTTCCCGTTGTTGTTCTTTCTGTATGGAGCTTCAGTTTAAATACTGTGCGGAAAAATGGTGAATGGGCACCGTTGCAAAAATTAAAAGCCAGCTCAATGTTATATGATGCCTTTGAATTTTGAATATTTCATCCCTGGCAACCAGCGTTTCCCATAATAACTTGCCAGTGTTTACAGTTTTCACTGAAGTTGTCTTTATTTTAACCGAATCCGTGTCTTTATTCGTGAGGGATAACTTTTTTAAATGCGTGATAGAATCCCACAAGGTATCTATGGAAAATAATGTCTTGAACTGAAGATGAATGACCGGAAAGTATTCCCGTTCCGCGAGTGGTAGGTTCCAAACATTGTTCTTCCCGAAATTAATAGGAGTCAACATTTCTTGTCATGGTTCTGCACAACTGATAATTGTTTTTAGGGAGCATTTGATTGGGTCATTACAACGCGACGTAAAGTAAGCGATTGTTCTTGTGTAGCATCATGGATATGCCCACCACTATTTCAACCTATTTTCACTACCATATGGTACTACCTTTTTTCACCTCCCAACCTATTTTTACTACCATATGGTAGCTAAACCCTATGTTTCCGTATGAAAGCATAGTTTTCATTTTATTACATGAATGGTAGTGTGTATTGCATTCATTATGTGGTATTTTTGATCGAAAACTACTTTATACCTATGACTAATTTTAACTCAAATTCGAAGATTATCAGAAACAGTTTAGCGGTACACACTCGGAGATAAATTTGAAATAATACTTCAAAAGTCTTATCATATAAAGTTCCTATAGAGACTTTCCTATAACCAATTTGGACAGAATTTATGTTCAGTTTAAAATTTATACTTTACTGAAAATATTTTCATTGTTCCTCATATTAATGTGAAACGCACTATACTGTTGATTAATTATTACTCTCCATGAGATTGCATGACGTCATGTCTGAATGAGCGATAACAGTTGTTTCATTATTTTGGATCCGTTCTTCAATGATAATGCCACCCACTCTGGGTGAAGTGTACCCAGGTATTTTCTCATCCTGCACTTTCATTATCCTTCCTTTACTCCCTTCAGCCCTTGCGTACTTTTTCATACCTTAGACCTCGGAGAATCGTCTTCTAATCTTGCTCAGTCCTCGGGCAATGTCTCTCGCTTCTTGGGAGGACGAAATAAGAATAAGAAACAATGCGGATCTACCCTTTGGATTGGTATATTGTCCGGAGGGCGTCATTGGTTCCTTACATCGTTTTAATCGTGGCCGTGCCCCCCTCCCCCCACGTCTTTTGATGCAGGCGAGTGAATATAGAGGTCATACGCTTCGTTAAAAGGTCTTCATTTGTCACGGGAGTGGGCGGGTTAGGAGGGAACGGTGTGTCGCTATCTGAAGAATTTGAGTGATTACCCGACCGGAAGGGTGTGGGGTTGTTTGTAATTTAGGGGTGGGCTCTCATCTCCTCAAGGGCTCACTCTGTTGATGGATTATCATTAGGGCATCGCATTCTGATTGGTCGAGAGGGGAGTGCTTCATCCTCCCCACGTCACCGATCTAAGATCCAGCTTTCTCAAGGGACTGTGAGTGAAATGAATCTCCGCTACAAAGCCTTCAGCATCATACGCCTTTTTTTTATTAGGTGTCTTGGTCTCACATGTGGAATTGCTTTTCGGAGTATTTCGGTATCAATTTTCCAGCATTTACCGGCAGTAATTTCTGCCATGGAAGTCTCTTACTGTACACATTCATGATTTCCATTTATTATATTTCATGGGAATTAATTAAGAACATTGATAATTTGGCCTGATACTGGATTTCATGCCACTTAGGTTGTTGAAATGTTGTCGGAGGGCTGATGTGGTAGAACTATTGCATGACGAAATAAGTGTTGTTTGCAGTTTTCCTGGGCTAAATATTTAATCAGACTGGTTTCAAAGGACTCTTCTTTTTCACTTAGGTTATGTAGCTCTCCGAATGTAAGGTTACTTCATGCGTTGGCATAGGTTTTTAAGTCTGTGGGAGGAAATTAAAAGATGCAATTTCTATGTCAGAGGTTTTCTCTCTTGCAATAAATTGGTGAATTGAT
Organism: Ceriagrion tenellum; assembly: GCA_963169105.1. Taxonomy (NCBI): domain Eukaryota; kingdom Metazoa; phylum Arthropoda; class Insecta; order Odonata; family Coenagrionidae; genus Ceriagrion; species Ceriagrion tenellum. The sequence continues at coordinate 6,259,678 of OY720636.1, forward strand.
ATCATTCAATGCATTTTTAAATTTGTAATTATAAATTCCAGTTGAGGTTTTTTAAAATGTCTTTTGTGGTTTTAATATTAAACTTCTCCTTAATCTCATAATTTTTTTTGGCATTTATGTGAGTTCCTTCGTTACTAGTACGTTTCAATGAGAACTTGGCGTATTTTTTCATAAACAAGTGTATTACGAAATCTCTTCTGTGCCTTTTAGCGCTATTTGTGGCAGCTACTTTGTAAACTTGTGTAAAAATGATATTTTTGTGATACAGGTCTATTAGTCCTCAAACATTTACTTCCATTAGTCTTATCAAAAGGACCTTACATCCTTAAACCTACAATACTTGTGTGTTCAAATGTATCTGGTGAGATGATGTAGAACATCATCTTGAATTTAAAGTAAAGAAACTTAAAAATGTCTGCTGTTGTACAAGAAAATAAATAACAGAGTCGACATTTTTAAGTTTCTAAGTATCCTTCATTTAAATGCAATAATATTCTTTGATGTAACGTAAAAGTCACCGAGTATTTCTATATTTTAGGGGATAAAGTTCTCAAGTTTCGTCCGATTTTAGGATCTTACAAATATTAAATAATTGTTTTTAATCCTCAATTGAGACATTTGACACGAGCCGAGGTGTAAATTAAATGACTCCGCTTTAGAACTGATACTGTCCATGAGTCATTCCTTTCTTTATTGCCGCTTGTTTTTTCTTGACGAAGTGGAGTCTGTGTAAAACAATGTGAATCGTTTATCCTTTGATCGGGTTGTTGTGGCGATTCCCTACCCAAGCAACCACGTTCCAATCGAGGAAGCTGTATGGTTTTTTTTATTTCTACTTCGATCTGTACATAGTTGCCTTCTGTAAAACACGTCTTCAATGCAGTCTCCAGCCATTTATATAGCGTTTCATATTTAGTTGGCTTCATGGGCCAATGAGAACATTGTTGACAAATCTACGCTTTGTGTGCTCACCTTGGGGCCACCTAAGCAATAATTTCCAAAACCGTGCTGATTGTAAGTAAGAAACTTTTGAGAATAATTTTTGGGCATTGTAAGAATCGTAAATGTGCAGCTAGTACTCTAAGAGGCAAGATTATATTTTTTTGTTAAATTGATGACATCGCACCTCCGGCCTTATGGTTATTTACACAGCCGACGAACCTCAGTAAGAGCCCATACTGTCAACTAAATGTGGAACGGACCTTAACTGTGAATCTAGTGATGCCATTCTTCAGCATTCAGGCTTATCGCGCATTTTTAATTTCTTTTTCATTTTGATTTGATCGTACTCGTGGGCTCGGTCCATCCCTATCTGAGCTCCTTGTTATCGGAAGCTGAGCGTAGAAAGGTCGCAATGAAGGCAAACCACCGCTCTCGACTTGGGAAATTATGGTCACTCAACATCGCCCTCCTACCGAGGGAAAGATCCCATAAACCGCTCAAAATTTTTCCACAAACGTCGCTATAGAATCCCTGTCTTCCTCCTCCTCCATAGCAATCCTCTCCTCGTTCAAACCCCTCCAAAATCTTCCTTTCCGCCTCTTTATGTATTTTTTCTTCCGCGCCGCAATATAGAAACCCATCCACGCTCAGGGAATCATCCGATTAAGGGGCGCTCGATGGCTTCACTACCCGCGGATTCCCCTACACACCTCCGCAACCCCTGCCCTGCGCCGCCACCACCTCCGGCAGAATTCCTCTTCCACCCCACACCCATTGGATCGCTAAAGGAGTTTAACTGTGGATGAGCTTTCGGATGGGAACCTGCAGTCATTCCGTGCACACAAGATTGACTACGCCCGCCTTATATTTTCCACAAGCCTTCATCTCCGATCCGCCCTCCTACTCCTCTTGCCACCCAGTTTTAACTCCATTCCCCCCCCCCCCCTGCCATACCCTAAAGCCCTGAGGAAAAATATACATTTTACCTCCCCTCTTTGGGGGGCCGGGCGAAGGGGGGGGGAAACTAACCCGCTTCCTCCCATCCTGGCTGCAGGAAGTTCTTCTCCCCAAACCCCTCTCCTCTACCCCACTTGCAATTTCCCTCGACCCCTTTAATCCGCATTATATCCTTCACCACGTGCGTTTTTCCTGCCTCCCCTTCTATCCCCTCCCACTTCACATTCTCCCTCCTCCTTCAAAGTTTCGCTTTCCATGAATCCCTACGCTCTTCTCCACCCCCGACCGACAACTAGCAACATTTTCGAACCCTGCCGGCTGCAGGGTCTTGGGTGAGGAGGAAGAGGGCTCTGAGAGGGGCAGAAACTTCCCATTCCCTAGACCCTAAGGCCTACTCCCCGTGGTGACGAACCCTATCCTTCCTGAAGCAGATCCCGAATCACTTCTGTACTCTATGCTGCAACCTTCTCCCTCCCAGAAGTAAGGCATTTTGAAATGTGTGTGATAATGGCGGCGTGGGAACCTGAAGAAATCGCATAGAACGTTGCACTCTTACATCGAGGTCAGCATAAACAGTACGCGGTATTCTAGTTTTACCTTTGACTCATAATTATTAATTTACCAGTTTGGTTAGCTTTAGATGGAAGAGGGATGCATTTACTGGTATTTCACGGAAGTCAGCTCCTATTGCATTTCACGATTTCAGTTTTCGGTCTATAATGTATACCTTTTCCGTGCACACAAGGTTGACTACGCTCGCTTTATATTTTCCACAAGCCTTCCGACTTGATATCGAGAAGGTGAAGGCATTATTCGATTTAAAAAGCTCTTTTCTTCTCTGTTCCGCTTTCCCAGCATCTTACTCTCTTTCACGTCCTTCTGCATCTTCTGATTCAATCACCTACCTGGCCTCCTCCAAAGCACTTAATTTTTGCAGTTTCATCTTTTCAGCCATCTCTCTCATTCGCACATATCTCCACACCCGCCTTCCAAATGTGCAGCATTCCAATCATTTTAATTCCTTAACCACGTTTTCATTCTTTATCCTTTGAGGGTTTGGTTTAGGTTGGGTTTATTTAGCAATCAGAATTAGATGATAAGTCGAGTGAGTTGAAAGAGGTAAAATGTTTTTTGCGATTAATTCTGGGATTTGATCGAGTCATCCAAATTAAGCTCACAGTCTTGGAATCTCTTTCTGAAATTGCTATAAGCAATATTGGCTCAAATGGTTGTGATTAGTTTGCACCAGTCAGATCTTGCGCATGTTAACATCGGAGAAATCCTTAAAATTAAGTATCTCTTGCTTATGAATAGTGAATGTTTGTAATCAGTTCTTAGATGGCGACTTCAAAAATTTCGTGGAATCGCTAAAACGATTAGAAAATATTCTATATTCTTTGGTATTTGAAATTGTTTCCTACACTGTAACTTAAATAACTCATGGGATTGCGAAATATTTTGGAAAATATTCTATATTCGATTCATATTATACATAGTCGGTATTGGTTTAGAAAATTATTAAAAAGATTCGGATTACATTTTGTAATTTTATATCACCTGATGTGCAAGTAGATTCACAAAAAAATCATCATACCTTTATAATCGATTTTACAATGCAAAAGTCGAGAAGCTTAGAAATTTCCAGCCATGACATGAGCAGAGCTATATTTCGCTGTCCAATCAAAGATGGCATTAATAAACTCTTCTCGGGTTCTGCGCCAGGTGATTGGCCTCATGTTTGCCGAAGTTTCGGAAAACGACTTGTTTTTCATTTTCAAGGCGTGTTACTCTGTCCGTGTCAGATTGTAAAGATGGCATGCCTATCAAGGGCTCTTTGAACCTCTCCGAACCGGGCCAGGTGAGCCTAAAAATGTGGACTAGGAAGGAAATTCCTTGTATTCAATCCACATCATCAGATTAGAAGTTGAAGGCATTATCTAATCACTTATCTATTTAGCATTGCTTTTCTTTCCCGGCTCCCTCCGCCTTCATTTTACCGTCGTTCCTGCCGTTTTCTCTGTTATTCCCAACCCTGACTCAGTTCAGTACCGCGACATTAATTTTATGAATGGCGGTATTCGAGATTTTGATTGCATTATATACAAATTCATCCTATTCGACTTTTTCGGTCGAAGTTGGCAAGGGAAACTATTTAGCGTAATCAGTAGAGAGAAATTTTACTATTTCTTATTAAATATGTTCTCCTCGTAGGTAATTCGAGTAATGAGAAAAATCAGGCTTGTGATGTACATGATTTACATCTGCATATTGAAAATGTGACTTGCTGATTGATTCAGTTGTGATGGAATTATTACAATTCATTCTCTCAGAAAGCGCCATTGTGGCTTGTTCAATGTACCCCAGTGGTTAAACAGATGTTCTTAATAATCGAAATGGCTTTCAACCTAGCCATCAAAAACGTAATACTACTCTCCTTGTAAAAAGGTATAATTTTTCATGACGTAGCTGCTGATCTCCAGCGTAATTCTTGATATTTCCCAACCCTTAAGTAAATGAAAACCTAATGTAAGGTCTGTGTTGCTAAATCAGCCATTGAAATCGTGGGAACGAGTCTAATGAAACGCCTAGCATTTTGTTTCAATATATTGACCCATTAAATTTGACATGATTTCTCTCATTTAAGCACGTTGGATTAATACGGAAGTGTATTAATGTATTTTCAACTTGAATAAAAACCTGGATTTTCATGATTGCTTATTTTTCTCTGACGTATCTCCGTTCAAATTTTATTGATGGAGCAGATTTATTCATTCATTTCAAAAAAACAGTTTCCTCATTTGTAATTGAATTTTAACAACTTTCTATTAATGGTGGAAATGAGAACTTGGTTATCATATGCGTTGCATTTAAATTAAAGTTAATTTCATGAACTTCACAAATCTCATAAACCTGTTTTTTTTTTTCTTTTTTCGGTCTGTGTATCCTTTTGCTTTTTCCGCGGAATTGAAGATAAATGATTTTAATTTGTGACATCGTTTATAAAATCATACCTAGCAGTAGAGTTAAGTAAACAATTTCTATCAACTGCTTGCATTTTGTACTTTTCTCCTTGATTATGTCGATTAGTAAGAAATACTGGAGGCTTTTGAGTACAACGGGCTTCAGTATTTGGTATTCACTATCGTAATTGCTGTCTCAGTGTAATTAGACTTTTATTTCATTTATCTCATTTTATGTTATAACTTTTTCTTTCTCCTCTGTCGCACTAGTTTTCTCAGTTAACCATTATTTTGGCTGTTATTGTCCATGTAGGTAATTGTTTCAACGCATGGTATGTCTGTTTTATCTCTCCGTAATATCTCATATTATCAATTATTTCTTTTTTTCTAAAACGTCCACTTCTCCCGTGTTTCCAATGAGATCTCTATTGAGGCATCACTAAAGAGCATCACTGTTGTAGTGTAGCGCACAAATTCCATTCAATATTTTTTTGATTTTTAAATCTTGTTGCATAGAGACTAAATTTTTATCGGATGACAAATTGTTACCCTTGGATTAAAAATTCAAACTTCTGCCAAGCCTTTTTTTTATGAGCAGAGCTGGTATCACTCGATCTTATAGTAATATCCAAGATATACTGTAAAATCGTGTTTCAAAATATGAAAAAAATTACTTATAACGATAAAAATATAATGACATATTTCAAAGATAGGTAAATTTTCATATGTTCCTAAAATAAGTAAACTGACCCCATTAAGGACATGTGCTGCTTCTTGATTCATATTTGCCATTCAACCAGACTTCGCGAAATTTGTCCAAATTTTTTTTTCTAATGTAGTATATAGTTTATGAAATATTTACGGTTTTCATATTCTCTAATAAATAAAATTGCTAAATATTTTTTTGACATTGTTCCTTCTTATTGGAAAGATAAAATTAGTTCATCAAGGTCTAAAGGGCAGTCGACGAGCAACCTTATAATGCGTGGCAAAGGATCATTATTGTTAAAGTGTACCCAAATTCACTTTCTAAGAATGTATTAGTAACTATAAAGTGGGGTAGTTGTTGAAATTTAAATTTATGAATAAGCCTTATTACATTGGATTGCTTTTAAGACATCACGGCTTACGAAGCGCGGAGCTTGCAGTCGTTAACATATTGAATTAAGTACATAATTTGTGCTTAAATGATCCAAATTCCCTTCTAAAAAACTCATACATTCAGATCCACCATTTTGTGCAATTGGGAGTGAATGTATTATCTGCCCTTCTCGCACTCTATTTCCCTAATCTTATGTAATTCGTTCTCTCTAAATGGCCGATTGCGTATTCTCACAATACTCCCTCGTGCTGCCGAACCGTATCACTCCATCTATCATCTTAATTAATTCAATCTATGAATGGACCCTTTGAGAGCATCAATGGAGAAGTCGAGTGAAGTCGTAGACTTTTTCACCAATTAAGGAGCGTTAACTGAGGTTCATGAAGGGAACAATGGAATCCCCAGCATTCATCGCCGAATGCGATACATTGGCAGCACTGCGCTCTCAAGGACTTCCTCCCCCTCCCACAGTCCCTTCTCCTCAACTCCCTCTAGCTCTAAAACTCGCGAGCACCAACCTCTCACCTCCTTCCCCCTCGGCCAAACTCCCCACGGGAGATTCCCCCAGTACTCCCTCCTTATTGAAGAGCCCATTGCCACCCCCGAAACTTCCAATAACCCCTCACTCACACACACACACCCTCACCCCCTGCCCATCTCCCTTCATCCCTTCTCCCCACCCAACCCTCCGGCCCTTTAAGGTTTCACTCGAGATCGGTCGAGACGGCAAGGGATGATGATGTTCTTGATTAAGATGAGAAAAGCAGCAGTGGATTGGGGGGGGGGGAGGAATGGGGGCCGCCACTGGGCTCAGCTCGCTTCTTCCTCCGCGCGTTGTAAATCGTTCCCGGTCATCATCTCGCCCCTCTTCCGTGTGAACGGGTTCCCCTGCCGAAGAGCCCCCGAAACTCTCTCCTCCCCTCGCCCCCCTCCCTCACCCCCTCCTTTCGTCTCTATCCCAATATTTTACGCGCAAGCCTTTTAATATCGCAGCCCGCGCGGCTATCCACCCGCCGCCCCCTCCCTGCGCCTCTTCCTTAACGCTCCCCTATTCTTCTAACCCCCAACAATCCCTCCTCCCTCCCCATAAGAGGGGTCTTCATTCCCTTGCAGTGTCGTGACCGAAATAGGAAGCGTGTCATTTTGGGGAGCACCGTGGTTTTCAAGACGGAGGTACTTTGACGGGCTTTCAGTGCCTCCGCGGCACCGCGATTGTCACTTTGGGCTCCCGGATCCGATGTTCTTTCCATGCTGCTCTGATCCTCATAGCCAATGTTCAGCGTGAGTTTATTTAATGTCTTTTGCCTTGAATCCTTATTTTCAGCATCCCAATCACCGGCAAGAGAAGTTATATCAGGGTGTCCACTGACCGAGAAAACCGGGAGAATCGAGAATTATTCGTGAATATTCAGCACCGGTAAATGTGCGTGGATTTTTCGTGAATTTCTGGTTTGAGTCGGGAATTTTTAAAAATTATCGTTTCAAGACAAAAAAATATTCTGTCATCTCAGAGTCAAACATCTCATAATGAGAATGTAGTTTCTTTTATTTTACCGCCACTCCTCTTGGATTATACGCAGAAGATCACATTGCATGAATTTGATCCAAATATATTTACCTTCGGTCTTAGACAATCATTCATCATTATTATTTGGCCTACCTATATCTTCTCTATGACTCAAGTGATATAATCCCAACAAAACATGATGTGAGTAAGTCTACTTTTGGTTTAGTCCTCCTAAAACGAATCGAAACGAAAACTTACTACTAATAAAACTACACAATTTTTACTTTATTTTAAGGCTTATCTCTTATTTAATTATTTATAATTATTTAATCAGTTTATTCTTGGGTTGGGGTTCTTTATTCTTACATGTGGGTTTAACTAGGAAAATCCATATTCAACATAAAATTTGAAAAACATCACTTTGGCTCATATAAAACCCGCAATATTATAACCTGAAATTTTGTTTAAATTCAGCCTAGGAAACTGGAATCATCGGAATTTAAAATATTCTAGTTTTTTTATATATACACATGTGGAATAATGTTAGCTGCCTGAATATGTCATTATGTGACGAAACCCGGGTCGTAACGAAAAAATCTATTTAGTTCACCATTACTACTATATTTCCGATATGGAGAGGTTCCACAAAGTCAAGCCTGAATTTATTAGTTATATTTTGGAATTATGCTTGAATTTGATATTTTGACTGTAGTGGACACCCTGTAAAGCGTTATTTTTCTGCAATCTTGCTATAGGAACGAGATATAATTAGTTATTTTTCATTATCAACAATCTGTTTATTATTCTTCCTTTGGGAGGATGTTTTTATTGATTTTCTCATTTTAATTTTTTTTAAGAGAGCATATTCCTTTCAATTTGCATAGACTTATTTTTATGAAGTAATATCATTTTATCGCCAGTCAGTGGACGTTTAAACAGGGAGTTAATGATAAACTAGGCCTTTACATAATTCAAAGAATCTTTTTATGAAATCAACTTTAAAGGCACCTCGTAGGTTCATTTCTAGGTAAATTTACTTGTTGTCGATATTCTTGAATAGATCCAGTTGTTGTGCTTTTTCCTTGTGTTAAAACCCCCTTCCGCCCCATCTCCCTCTCTGAATCACACCCCTGTTCTTCTACCCAATTTCCCCCCCACCTCTGTGAGTCTCGTCATCCCCTCGACGAGCCGTGACCAAAATAGGAAGCTTGTCATTTTGGGAAAGACGAGGTTTTCGCCGGGAGTTGGCTCAGTACGTCGTAGCACCGCATGCTACGTTGCACCTTGTGGCTCTTATGCATACTACCCTCTTGCTCTTTGATGGGAGCGAGTCTTATTAATACCTTTAACTTTCATGTTTCATTATAACCCTCATTTTGTCTAGCGTGAAGGTGTTTTCCATATCATACTCACTAAATATCGCTATATCCACCATGATGGCAATTATTTTGTTGATTTTTTGTATTTTAATATTAGTTCTTTGGAGAACGTTTCCTTACTTTTATTCCTTGAGAACGTATCATTTCGACAAAAAGCCAAAATCTTTACATTTCCACGTGCCGTAATTTGTTGAATTAATTTCAAATAATCTCCATATTCTGCATTGCTCCTGGCGTAGCAGTGGTGTACCAAGACTTTATATGCTTTAAAGAACCTTATAATGTAATGACCTCTATGACTAATTGCAAATGTTATATCGGACACCTACTTTTATTTCTTATTTTTCTTTTTTGTGACTCAGAAGTTCTAATCTCTTGAATATTTGCATCTCCTCCTCCCGATCTCTAATTATATTCTTCTTCCCACATAAACTTTTTACCTCTTCTGGGCTCTTTATTAGTTCCCAGAACTGTGACGGAAATAGATAGCCCGTAATTTTGTGGAGCACAATGGTGTTAGGTTGGTGATGCTATGACGTTATTTCTATGCTTCACGGTATGGTGCGAGTCATTTTATGTCCCAATCCTGTATTTTATATTGCGGTAGCATGACTTACTCATACTTGGTATTGGTAGTCTTCATCATCATTCTGAGGTCTTCATTCTGAGCCGCCTCTTTTCTAGCGGGAGGGCGGTGTCTATCTCATTTTCCTGGAGTCAATTAACGATGATGATTTTAAAAATATTATTTTTAGTAGTTGATTAATTTAATTATATTTCCTTATAGGTCAATTTTCCCTAAGTATGATCTTAGCGAAAATGTTGTCTCTTTCCCTGAAAATGTATTCCGAGGCGGCCTCTAACTCATCTTTCATCCCAGTATAACATTGTAAATTACAGTCTGAATGAAAGCCCACCCTCAGGGATAAGCACGAGGCTAATAAAATTTTTGGCCCTATCGCTACATTCTGAGTCTCCGTTTACCAAGCAGGGATGAGTTTCTTCATTAATTTACGGGACGTGTAATATTTATAACGTGCTTTATTAGTTTTCTTATTGCTGTTAATTGTTTCATTAATATTGGTTCTTTGGAATAAGTCTTCTTTAGTAAATTTTCGATGAAAACTGGGGTACTTGCGTAATGGAAAATGGAGTAAATCTGTTCAAGTCAAAAGCTCTTTTCATCGGTTAACTGCTATGAAGAATTTGTAAGGGCATTACTAGGCCCGATGGCATCTGTGCAGACATATTTGGCATTTATCTTGCAGTAAAGCGGTGATGATATCGATATTAAAGCTACGTAGTGTACAGAGTATATTTCTTCTTTTGTATGTTATATTTATTATTTTGGTCGATTGTTTTGTCTTCTACTGATCCAATATCTTTGAAACTTTAACAATTTAATTTTTTGAATTGAATACTTTCCTACAAAGGCATGTAGAGCTATCATTTTTCCTCTACCTATTATTTCTATTAATTGAAAACCCTGACTGCCTTCGTTTACTTGCGAAATATTGCCTTTCCATCAGGATATAATTTTCCCCTGCGATACTCCAAACAAAATCCCGGCGGCCCTGAGATTTTTCAGCCGAACAATGATTCCTTCCGGAGTGATTTGTGGAGAATATTTCAAGGGCAGAACTCCGTCCATTGGATGATACGTTGAACTGTTTACACTTTAGTGCCTGTTTCTATGTTTTCAAATAACCACGGAACTAGCTGCACAGTAACTTCAACGGAGTCACCCGCTAGTGATTAACCAATTGTGTGAAATTCACAGTGGAAATATCATTCGCTTGGACTGGGAATCGAACCCAGATCCCTCGATTTCGCGCCGCGTGCTCTAGCCAATTAAACTACCCAGGCGTCCTCTATCACTGTGAATCTCATGAATCGAGGATCTGAGAAATCGAGGCATCTGGAGTCGATTCACAGTCCAGACGAATGATTTTTCCACTGCACATTTTACTCAATTGCCGGTTTCTATGTATGTAGAGTTAGCCAGTGCCGGGTTTCTCTCCACCCTGCCTCCATTTACTGATGCAACCTACCCTTAAGAACCTTGCCACATATTCTGATGGCATTTATCACCTGCGGTGTCGGTTGCCTCCCGGAATGATAAAACAATCATCAGAATTCAAAGATAGAGTGTCAATCTCACGGAGTAATAGCGAGTATTAATTTGCCTGCGCGGAATCAATCTCATGAGATATCAACTTTTTTAAATAGTTTTCTGTGTGTCTGTTCCTTTTCTATGTTCACCTCCGTGCGTAGTACTCCATTCCTTTGTACATCCATTCCTACTCCCCAAGTCTCCATCGCATGCATTTCTTATCCACATGAAATTTCTTCTCACCTCAATCCCGTCCCCTTCCTTCGTTGTCTCGTTTCCAACTTTTTGGCCGTTGCTTCGTCTCTTCCTCCCGAGTCCCCCTTAGTCGTTTCCTCGTTCTTTTCCCTGTCCTCATCCTCCGTTCCCTGCCTGGCCGCGTGACAGCCTTCTTCTGGACCTTGAAAAATGGCTTCTGCTCATGTCCCTCGCCTCGATATCCATCGTTTGTATTCTGCGAGAGTTGTTTAATCTCATATTCCCCCCTCGTGGTCCCCGCTCCCCCTCCCACGGACCCCCCCATGCCACACCCCTCACTTCGTCCATATCCCTTCCTCCTTCTATATATGTATATATACATACACACATACCCTTAACTTCCATCTCTTCTGCCCTGGCGCCCCCCCCCCTCGGGATTTATCCCTTTTTTTCTTTTCCGCAGGGCCCTTTACTCTTCCCACTCCACAGTCTTCTGCCCCCGCTAGCTCCTCACTTTATCCGCCCCCCTACCCCTCTTTCTCCACCCACTGCCCTATTCTCCTCCCCCCTCGATCTTTATCCCTCCCTCTTCATCGCCTTCTCTCGTTCCGTCTTTATCCAAACGGTTCTCTTCTTCCGCCATTCCCTTGCCTCGTCCTTCGTCGCCAGCCTCCGCCGGCTCTCATACCTCCTCTTTATATTTCGCGCTTGGAGCGATAATATTTCGAAACGCGTCAATGCGATGTTCTTGGCGTACTTTGCCCGAAAAAAACATGCCCGCGAGAATGGGAGTGACGTGGAATGTTTAGCTGCTACTTTCACTCGCAGAACAGGATATTTTTTGGGCTCTTTTAAATTAAATTACTGTAATGATAAGTATAAACCATCTAAATGGAAAAATTATTTCTCATTTCATGAAGCATGTGTATTTATATGGAATTAAGATACATACATACATCCAGGTCTGACAGATGCGATAAAATAAGAGAGATACACTGCCGAACAGATTGGTACAAAAACTCGTTCTTTCCGCGCACAATAAGCGACCACAATAAAAACTGAGCTCCACTAAATACACTCCTATAATACATTTCACCATTTTACCTCCTAAAAACTTACATCTTTACACGGCTGGTGACTTAACACCCCCTGCCACATGCCCATGCGGTGGCTTGCAGGGTATTATGTAGCTGTAGATAATTTTTCCTTGTGATACTTACATGCTCTGTTATTTCGAAACAGATATTTGCTGATTTTACGAAATCCGTGTATTTATGTGTCATTGAAAGTGAATAATCAACTAATATTGTCTTTAAGCCAAATGTTTTGGGCCAAGTAAAAATAAACAGCCGTGGAAAAGAAGTATATAATTGTTAAATATGCCAAAAATTTACCTGATGGTCATTACCTCAGACAAAGACTATCGGAATTGTGTCCTAATTAAACCTGAGGCCAAGTTGGAAATAAATGGTTCAGCTGTTATTTTCGCATGTACTACTTACTTCAATTCTGAAAGCTGTGGATTTTTGAGCATTCATTTGACGCATTTGCGTGCAGTGTTAAAAAATCGAACGTATTCGAGATGTAGTGTTTTGTCTCTCCCTCGTTCCGGTTCCCCAACCCATTCCCTCTTTCGTTCCCACCACTCCCGAAGCAATGGAATGGTGTCCTCTCCCCCTTCTCTTCCCGTCACCCCTATTTTCCACCTTTTGCATCCCGTTCCCTCCTTTCCACCCCCTTGCCACGCGTATTTTATCCATTTCTAGGACGACCACAATAACAGACCCTCCCCCCTTCTTTCCTCATTCCCAACCACCGGTGTTTCTTATCTCCCTCCCCGCTCCATCTTCCTCTATCTCCGGGACAAAAATCTGTGTGGCCGTAGACGCGCCCGCGTGGTTTGTCCCCCCTCCCTCGGGGCTTCTGAAAGGAGGAGGCGGCGGCGTGTGGAAGGGGTGAAAATGGTGTTACTGGAAGAATGCAGGAGATTTGTTGTCATTTGAAGAATTATACCTACATATTTGAAGGAAAGTCAGGGAAGTGAAATGTGCTGGTGTATATTTTCAAATTTAATTTGAACGTGACAGTTGTACGTTTTGTACGTAAACCGTGTTTAACCATTATGTCAATGTCTGAATTTTCCTGCGTAATTCACTGGCATGGGTACCCACGTACAAAATTCGTGAATAAACCATGGTTTAAATGTAAAAAGTATCTCCCTAACACGTTTACTCTTGAAATATACTCGGATAAAATGTTTCCGGTAAAATAGTGAGCTATATAGCTCAGTATGTGGCCTTCACAACCAAAAAAGAGGTAGAAACAATGAAGTTGCACATCATTGCTTTTGGTTATTTAGGCACACCAGCTTCTGCTCATATTTGAAGTAGGGGGGATAAAAAATTAAAAGTAAGCACTACGGTGCATCTTTAACTTTGGAAAATGATTCGGTCTGCATTCAACTGCCGAAAGAATAGTTAATGTTTTTCATAGCTAATGTGCGTCTTCTTGGTGAGCATGTGGTAGTTGCTCCAAAATGGAAAACGTGGCGTTGATAGTTCGTTACACGCATCAAAAGGTCAAGTTGGCGTGTAAATCATATGACGATCTGATTCTCGATAGTGAGCCACGCATTTTGAAAGATGTTTCAGCTGCAGATATGAACGCGTATTATAGGATTTCATTTGCTGCAGGTGCCCATAATCAATCCTACTACTGACATGTGGAAATTATTGCCGTATCAGTTGTATAGAGCTACGATGAGCCTAATCTTTATTTGGAGTACTATTGAATGTTAAATGTGATTTGGCGATTCCAATGAACACGCAAAGCGCGGAAAATAGATAAAGCTGTTCCAATAAGCTTAGTGCGGGACTTGTAAAATGCAAATTTCAGCTGATTATGAAATCCCACAGTGTATTTGACTAACAGCGATATCCTTAATGATGGCGCATATCTTTCACACAGTATACGCCAATAAGTCAATCAGCTAACAATAAGTCCGGTATCAAGGTTTTATTGATTTGAGATTCAGATACTAAATACCCACTTCAAGGCCTGGAAATACTGGAAAACGCGGAGATATGCGTGGAAAAATCAATGAAAGAGTGGTAAAGGAGGTTGCTGATCCTTACAAGAATAGAGGAAGAAATATTTCTGCATTGATTAGTTTTGAGGCGTTTGAGATGTGGGTGTGGAGATGAATGTATAGGGTAAGCAGAGTGGCGCGGAAGACGAGTCAGGAGCTTAGGACATGGTTGTAGAGGAAAGGTGAAGCTTCAGAGGAGGCAGAAGAGATGGATGGAGGACGTTTTAAAAATAGAGTGAATGCTGAAGAGGAAAGCAGAGGGGAGAACACTGAGGCGTGAGGAAGAGAAAGGAAGAGGGTGCGCCCTAAGCCCTGTTCTGGATTAAACAAGAAGATGAAGACGATAAGAGGAATTTAACAGGAATCTAATCGGAACGCATTGGCAGACATTAGGATGTTAGGATAAGTACTGTCTAAGGTAGGTTACTGAAATGAAATGCCACTTGCGCAATGTGTACTTACTTGGAAATCAACGATCCTCGAACGTGAGAAAAAAGATTCAACGTATTTTAAAACCTGTGGGTGCCTCAAACACACAGGTATTTGAAATTTCTTTTGAAAATCAGGATCCCATTATACTTTTCCGTACATGTCCAATGGCAACAAATATATATTTTTTATTCAGTATACACTTAGATGTAGATTTGCCAACAATGCGAAAAAAGATACCAGAAATCAATTTGTATTACATATAATGGGTATAGGGAAGGTGCATATACTGTGAACCAAATGAAAACCCGCTCCTCTAACAACGGCGTACAAATAGATAGCCAGTAGCAATGATATGTAGTATATTTGATGTAGCAGCCTTTACATTCTTTAGAACATATTACAAAAATAACAGCACGCTGAAATAAACCCATGACAGTGGACATCTCTTTGACGGCCAAGTAAAGAGTGAGCATAATTGAAAGTCGTGCCGCAAATGGCCGAGTAACGAGTGTAAATTCAGCGAGGTGTTCAATGCAATACATCTTAGGCAAAATGATACTCGATATTCATCCGCCGCCTGATTATCAACACTAAAAGAGTTTCTAAGAGGGCAATGAACAACTAATAACAAAAAGAAAAAAATGAGACAAAATTGTGAATCCTGTGGTGAGCCAGTTAATAATGAGCATTCATTAGATATTGTGCATTAATTTGCTCACAAATACATTAATAAAGCGTAGCATTTATTTTTTTAAATTTATAACCTAATCCTACCTATATATTATTATTTATTATTATAAACAATTATATTCATGTTCATCACAGCGGAAACGTCATTATAACTAAGTTCACCCCTGTGCGTGTGAGAAATATATGTTGAAAAACTATTTCTGCGAAAGCCTACGATCCAATTAGTGTGATCCTCACTATCATCAAACTTTTTGTTAAAATGGTACGTTATCTTCAACTACTAATTTATTGGTGATCATTGAATTTTATTCTCACAAAAGTATACCAAACGATTAGTTTCCTGATACCTTAAATTATCAGGCCGCTTAATTGCCGTAAATTTGGTCCAGTAATATCCTTGTAATACTATGTACATCCCAATATTTATTTCATTTATCATCGTCCCCTACCAAATTGAACACGTTTACATTTACGAGATGCTTACTGCGAAAGTAAATTAGTTAGACTTTTATCGTACATTTCTGGTGCGCAGTAGGTGCACATAGGCCCACTTTGCCTCTCTATGATTGCGATATTTCACGGTATGAGGAATAGTTTGGTGGTGATCACAGGCAACGTACGCTTATGCCTTGCGTGATTGTAATTCCTGCATTGGTTTCCTCTGTCATTTGACCTCGCAAAATGACCAAGAAATTAATTCGTCTGTTGAATTAGTGTGTGGCTCTTAAAGCATAAAGTCATACATTTAAAGAAATTGGCGATCTGTGATTTGAGGGTTATATTTGAGGGTAGATGCATGACTTCTACCGAAACCACGCAGGTTAATGACATCACGCGATCGGTATTTGGTAAGCGGCGAAACTTGAAACGGCACCAAGAAGCCGCACGATACTCTTGACATCAAAGGAAGGCGATTTCTGATAATGGTCGACGAATCAAAAATTTGTCTAGGTCACGATATCAATAAGGACATCGTTTTATCAATTTGTATAGTAATAAGTCCTTTCAACACTAATTTCCGAGTCGATCATAAGTTTGACCAAATGATGAATGACATGAAAGAAAGACAGTTATTTTTTTAGCGCCCCTTGGATCTACATGGCAAAACATTCATCTCTCTCTAAAAGAGACTTGGGATTAGGCTTAAGAAAATTGTAAATGCTTGACTCATGATTGAAAGTACCCCTTCTTCTATCTTCTATCATATTTTGAAATGAAAAAAATACTTTTGATTTCTCCCATTTACTCATGCCCCATCTTTAGTAGTGAAAAAATGCAGTAAAAAACTGTTTTACAGGCATTTTTTTCATCTATGTTAGCGTTACGCATGGAAAGCTATTTTAATTCAAATATTCTTTCATCATTTTATGATTCAGTTGGTTGGCTCATGATTCTCAAACTTGTGTGAAATCTATGAATTAAGAAGTGAGTAGTTCTTAAATGCACTGTACTGTATCAAACGGCGAGGAGGGTGCCTCTGGAAGAGGAAATTTGGTAGAGGTGTATAGGATCTGTCCCTTATGAGGGAAGTTAGGGAGATTAAGTTTCGACTTGGCAAGGAACGTTATTGGGGAACAATTCCTGTGGTGTTTTACTGTGGGGCACGTAAGCGATAAGTCATTTTCAACAAAGCAGCAAAAGATATGAAGTTGGCAGTGTTGGCAAATTGTCTTCGTCTTGACTGGAAGGAGATTCTTGTGGTCACTTAGAGCACCATCCGGTCTGGCTAATCGCAATATAATCACCCTCTTTGATAGCGGTTATTTGCGAAGGCTTTCGAACAAGCAAACCTGAAAACCACAAAAAGTATTGATATATCTTTTGTGATGCAGTAATGTGCGTCCATTGGAGTTCATGCATAAAAGAAATGAATTGATCAGTTGAGATACCTGCATTTTGAATTTTCTACTATGAGTTATTCTTCTGAAACGAATTGAATGCATTTTGGTCCGTTAGGTGTCCGAGTTAAAGCTCTTATCAGCCCATGCTCGTAAGATTTTTACCCTGGAACATTTGCACCATTTATTGCATTGGTGCTATCTAGAATTTTGAGCACGTTTTGTCAAAAAGTTACTCATTTTGGTAACTATGTATGTATTTGATTGTTTGAAAGCTGAGATACTAATGATCACTTTTTTCTATTACATCACATTTGAAAATCCATTTGTGGAAACATTTATTTTGGCTTCAATGCAGTAATTGGCTTCAGGTAGTGGCATTTTCCGAAACTAAAGTGTGCACTAAAATATTTAACATCTTTATGGCTACAATTCTCCTTATGCCCTGCAACATAGTTATTTACTCTTATTTCAGTATTTAACATGCTTCGATAAATTATGGTTAGCTCTTCATCTTGTTTTTGTCCGATAGTGATATAGTCCGGTAGATTCCTGTTAGTGGTGTTGTGTCATAGAATTCCTGTATTGATTACGATATCATTATTCAAATATAAAATATGGCAGAGTTATGCAATACCATTGTTAAAAATAAAAACAATGGCAGAATATTGCGTGGGTATTTTTTAAACATTTATTTTTGTATTATATGATAGGGTGAAATTATGAAGAAGTGATTCATTTAAGTTTTTTTCCCTCCCGAGCGCAATGTTTTTTTCGCCAACTCGCTGGCGGATCCTATGATGCGGTGAAACGTATTACTTGTGGAGATATTTTAGTTACCGCATCTATTATGGCCCCTCTTACGATGGCTTTCCATCGCCTCCAACCCGGTTTTCAAGTTATCAATCTCTTCATTCGTCTCAATCTTTCGTCCGTGGAGCCAACCGCAGCCGTGCGTATCGCCAAGAGACATTTCATCATTCGACGGTCTCCCCACAAGCTTCCCCTCCCATCTCTCTCCGACCCTTCTCCCGCGCGCAATCCCGCCTCACGCAGTCCAACAACACCCGCATAAAAACTCACCCTCGGACCAAACCACCCTCCTCTGTATTCTTTTTTTCATCCATCCTGCCCATAATGCCCTCCCAGGGGACAATAAAGTCTTCCAATTCCATCCTTTTTTCCTCTATCTCTTATTCCTTCCCCCTCTTGTCACCCACCCACGTGACCCTTCCAGTTCTCCCTACCCCCACTCCTGCTGCCTTCGCCGTCTCTTTTAAGGCCATAGGTGGGCAAAAGGTTGTGTTTTTACGACTTCCAGAGCCTCCTCCTCCCAGTTTATGCACTCAAGGGTGCACGCGCATTCAGGGCAGAAAGAAGATCGAATTCACTCGAATTTCGCCCTGCACCTCCCACCAACCAGCCGAAGACTGACCGAAGGCTTTGTGGCTTCAAATAAAACCCTCTATTTCGCTCTCTTTTAGAAAGTATTTATATTTTAGTCGCGCATACCTCTTTCCTTTCTTCCTTCTCTTTTCTCACAATTTTCTCAACAGTTCCGTTCCGAAGTACTGGTACATAAAATTGTGGACTCTATTTGGGATCCGAGCTGCTATAGAAATTTGTTTACCCTGTCGCTCCGATTTCTAACTGGGTGTTGGTTACGCTTTGTATGCTAGTGATGAGATCATAGGCTTTATTATGCCGAATTGAACACTTGTCTCAGCTGAAGACTTTGTTTTTTCTTCTGTAATTGGCCGGAGATTAATTACACAGGTCTGCGACATAAAAATTGTTTTAAATTTAATAAGTGATTTTTATAGTGTTTTCAACGCTGATTTCGGGAAAAATAGTGAAAAAATTCCATCACGTACAGTTATTTCACAAACTGCTTGTCTAGTTTTAGTTTTTTTCGATATTTTTATACATATTTCAGTACTCTAGTGAGTTTGAATTTTGGTTTTGAGGATCTACATAAACTTTTATTTAGCCTAAAGTACTTTTAAAAAGTATTACAAAAAACTATGAGGCATTTTCAATTACATAGCCATTTTTATACTAGATGAGTTATACGTAAAATAAAGAGTAATTAGGAGAAACCAGCAGTATTTTCATGTCAGTGCTTGTCCTTGCCCTCCCCCCTCCTCCATCCACTTACTGACTCACTGAGCATCTTTCATGTCAGTGCCTGTCTGTCGCGCTGCCCCTTCCCCCTCCATCACCAAGCAGTGAGCTTCTGCTATTGTCCTTCAGTTCACAGTACCTCTTCACTCTGTGCTGTTCACGTGTTGTTGTTACTAGTGCTTTAAAGTAGTGACTGTTTTCTTGTGTTGTGAAGTTATTTTATGGACAATGGCTACCAGAGGATGTATAAACTCACCAGATTGCTTCTGCTACATTTGTGGTAACTATACCGTTAAAAAGCAACAAAGAAACATTTCCGATTTTGTTAAAAAGGTATATTTTGCCTATTTTGATATAAAGATAGGCGATCAAGATAAGCCTTGGGCCCCACACAAAGTTTTTTCAGTGTGTGTTGAAGAACAGAGGCAATGGTTTCAACGTAAAAAGCAGTTTGTTGGTGCTCCCTCCAAACCAACCAATGGTTTGGAGGGAGCCCAAAAATCATAATGATGACTGCTATTTTTGTTCTTGCAACGTACAAGGTTTCAATTTGAAAAACAAAAAGGATATTTCTTACCCTAACATTCAATCAGCCATTCGCCCTGTTCCTCATGGACCTGAAGTACCAATACCCTCTCCTCCAGATTCTTTGGATGATATTTTAGATGATCACGAGCCATTGGCTCAGCAAGGTGATAGTGAAGAAGACAGTGATTGCTACGATCCTGGCACAACCGATCCCATTCCATTCTCACAATCTGAACTGAACGAATTAGTTAGAGACCTGGGCCTTTCTAAAGACTCGGAGGAGGTTTTAGGATCTAGATTGAAAGATAAACATATGTTGGCTCCGGGTACATCCTTTTCTTGGTATCGATCGAGGGAAAAGGAGTTTGTATCTTTCTTCTCTCAAGAAGGTGACCTGGTGTTTTGCAGTGATGTTCCTGGACTTATGGCACGTTTTAAAATAGAATATGCTCCTGATGAGTGGAGACTTTTTATTGATTCTTCAAAAAGAAGCCTTAAAGCAGTACTTCTACACAATGTCAATAAGTATGCTTCTATGCCAGTTGGACACTCGGTTCACTTAAAAGAATGTTACGAAAACCTTGAACTGGTTTTAAACAAACTCTGCTATTCAGACCACAAATGGACACTCTGTGGTGATTTAAAAGTGATTTCAATGCTGCTTGGTCAACAAAGTGGCTATACAAAGTTCCCTTGCTTTCTCTGTGAATGGGACAGTAGAGACAGAAAGCAACACTACATAAAAAAAGCTTGGCCCTTGAGAAAAACCTTACAGGTAGGGGTTAAAAATGTTGAGAGGAAAAGCCTTGTGGATCCCAAAAAGGTGTTACTTCCACCACTTCACATTAAGTTGGGGCTGATGAAAAAATTTGTTAAGGGATTGCCAAAAGAAGGGGAGTGTTTCCGATATCTTTGTGGACAGTTTCCTGGTTTATCCGAGGCAAAGCTAAAGGAAGGAGTCTTTGTCGGACCAGACATTAGAAAACTAATGACAGATTCCAACTTTGTGGACAAAATGGAAACAAAAGAAAAGGCAGCATGGACATCTTTTAAATTAGTTGTTACCGGTTTCCTAGGAAACAAAAAAGATCCAAACTACAAGACAATCGTCGCAGACATGTTCGACAACTTTAAGAAGCTGGGCTGTAACATGAGCATTAAAGTTCATTTTCTCCATTCACATCTTGACTAATTCCCTACAAACCTTGGTGATGTAAGTGAAGAGCAGGGCGAAAGATTCCACCAAGACATCAAAGAAATGGAAAGAAGATATCAAGGAAGATGGAACGTCAACATGATAGCGGACTACTGCTGGATGTTAAAAAGAGATGATCCTCAACGAGTCCACAGCCGGAAAAGCAATAAAAGAAGCTTCGACACAAAGCGAAAGCGTTGTTATAAGGACTTATGAGCTTAAAGAGAAATGGAAGTGTACTAGAAATATAGTTTAGAACATGATTTACCAATAAAATAGTATTTTATAACTTTGGATAAAATGTGAAAAATTGCTTACATTTTGTTATTATACCCACAAATACTCCCTTTTTTGTGAGAAAATCTGACGTGATAGAAAAAATGGATAGCATTTTTGAAATCAGCGCTGAAAAGTACATAAAAGTCAGTTATCAAATTTCAAACAAAAAAAATAAATTTTTTTTGTAGACCTGTGTTATTAATTTCAATTATCTTTATTCAACATTTCGCATATTCGCTTATACATCTTCAAGGTTGTATTGAACAATTGCCTATGTTTCATCAAAAATTTGAAAAATTAAGCAAATGCTTTCCAGAAAAAATATGAAAAGAGGTCGTGAAAATAATCATCTGTAGACTTAATATTTTGTAATATTTATTTTATTATAGAAACCTTTTTCCTTTTCTTCCTGGCCTTTTGGCTTCTCCACTATTTCCGAGTTTCAAACCAAAGGGTCTGCTTTTGAAACTCGGCGATTGCAGAAATTTTGCAAAAGTCTTGTAACGCATTCGAGTTTTCTTTGGTAGCGCTTTATTTCCGAACTTGTCATTCACCTCTTTCTGCTCCTCTCTCCACTACAACAATCCCTCTCTCCAAAATTAAACAACTCCCTCCCAACCAACAATGACCATGCAGAATAAACAAATTAATCATTAAAACACAAAAAAAAGAAGTAAGATAAAACAAAGCACACAAAATAAACAATAAACTTATTAAATATTTAAAGACCACAAAACAAACAATAACTTCTAGAAAGGTAGCGCGGCGGAAAGGAGCGCGGCGTTACAGCCTCCTTCCACCTCAAGAGGGAACGTTATGAAGGGAAAGTTCCTCAGTTTGTTTATCATTGCGGAGGCAAGTGCCCAAGTGTGGCGTCGGCACTCCGTCAGTGACATTTTCCCTCATCGACCTACTCAAGCTATCAGCATTTGGATTTTCTCGGCCCTTTCTGTATTCAATAGAGTAATTATAGTTTTGTAACGTTAAGGCCCATCTCATTAATCTAGGGTTACTGCTGGCGGCTGACTGAAATCAAGTGATTGTGTTATGATCTGTTTGAATCCGAAATTTTTCTTGTCCATCCAGATAGCAATGAAGGCGTTTTACGGCCCATAAAATGGCTGCACATTCTTTCTCTGTGGTACTGTAAGATTTTTCAGCTCCTTTAAACTTCCGGCTTAAGTACAAGACGGGCTGTTCTTCTCCCTCCAGATCAACCTGAGATAGGACTACACCAATACCTTCATCCGAAGCATCAGTCTGTATTAGGAATTCTTTCGTGAAATCTGGAGCTCGCAAAACTGGTCCATTACTAAGTTTTTCCTTAAGAGTCGCGAAAGCTTGCTCACATTCAGCAGTCCATAGCATCTTTCCTTTTCTGGACTTTCCTAGTGTGAGTGAGGTTAACGGAGCAGCAATAGTTGCAAACATGGGTATATATTTCCTGTAATAGCTGCAGATTCCGATAAAAGCTCTTATGTCTGTTTTAGTTTCCGGTGTCGGGAAATCAATTATTGCTTTAACTTTCAATTCATTGGGAGTTATTTTCCCTTTTATCACTACATGGCCCAAATACTTTATGGTATTTTGCGCGAAGTAGCACTTGCTTGGTTTCAGCGTGATACCGGATCTTTTGATTCTATTTAGTACTTCACGCAAATGTGTGAGATGTTCATCCCAGCTTTGCGAAAATACAGCGGTATCATCAAAGTATGGCAATGCAAAATTCTCACAACCTTGCAAAAGAGTTTTCATCAGCTTACTGAAGAAATACGGTGCATTCTTTAACCCGAATGGCATATGTAATGGCCTGAATGTTCCTGACGAGGTTACAATTGCTGTGATTCGCTGCGCTCTTGGTGTTAGTGGAATTTCCCAATATTCTTTTGCTTGGTCCAACACTGATATGGAATTGGCTCTAGCCACCGTCTCAATTCTTAGTTCAATGCTCGGTAGTGGGAAATATTCAGTCTTGATATTCCTGTTTAGTTTCCGGTAGTCGTACACAGCCGGGGATCCCGGCTTGGAACTTCCACCAATATCATAGGAGAGGTAAATTCTGATTCACCTTCTTCAATAATACCTCCTTCCAGCATAATCTTTATTTCCTTTTCAAGGATCTCCGTTTGTCTTGGAGACATCCGGTACGGTCTTTGTTGTATTGGATTCTGATCGATCAATTCAATGTCATGGTTACCAGATGAGTTAGTCCAGGTCTAACGGAGAATGTATCTTCGAATGACTTCAGAAATTCCTTCAATTGACCTGCTTGTGTTTCCGTCAATCCTTCAGGCATTTTTGCATTCTCGGACCAGGATTCATGAGGCTCTTTTCCAGAAATTTCTGGAATTTCTATTTCTAGATCAGCTACCACTTGAGTAGCAATTGTGCTTAAATAATTAACTACCCTTTCCCTGGAGAAATACTTCTTTAGCATATTAACATGGTACACCTGACTCCGATATCCATGACCACTCTTCTCAGGAATATTTACGATATAATTTGTTTCTGAAAATTTTCGAGATATCTCCCCTGGTCCTATCCAGTTGTTTGCTAACTAATTCTTTTGGTTCGAATTTAATATTAGAACCTTCTCTCCTAGTTCAAAGGATCGTTTAATTGCAGTTTTATCCTAATATCTCTTCCTCTTTCTGCGCTCGTCTTTCTCCTTCTCTGATGCTAATTCCTGGCATTTCTTCAGTCGATTTATAAGCTTAAGCACGTACTCAGCTGTGGGAGTTTCTTGTTCTTCGGGTATCACCCAGGATTCATAGACTAATGTCAGTGGCGTTCGAAGATTTCTCCCATGGACTTATTTGGCGGGCGAAAATCCACTTGCTTCTGAGACAGCTATCCGGATTGCAAAGAGTGCCCCCGGTAAACATCTCTCCCAATCCTGTCCTCGCTCAACGCACAGTACTCGTAGCATTCTCTTCAAGGTTCGGTGAAATCTTTCTACAGGGTTACTTTGGGGGTGCCGTGCGGAGCTATGTATGATATGAATACCTGCTCTTTCCAAAAATTCTGTAGTCAGAGTACTCACAAAGTACGGACCTTGATCTGTTTGTAACTCATTAGGAAAACCCCATCTGCTAAATAACTCCAGCAAGGTATCAATTACGGTACGAGACGTTATATCATACATTGGAATGGCATTAGGATACTTCGATGCCAAGCAGACAGCAGTGAGTAAATACTTATTTCCCTTCCTTGACTCTGGTAATGGCCCTCTAACATCAATGTTTATTTTACTCATTACCTCTGAGATGACTGGGACTAACATCAGAGGCGCCTTCCTCCGCTCCCCGCTCTTCCCCACACGTTGACAGGGATCACATGTTCTGACATAATTTTCGATATCCGAACAACAACCTGGCCAAAAAAAGTACCTTAGCAGCTGATCTCTGGTCCTCTTCACACCTAAATGTGATAATGTTGCTTCATGACATATGTCAGTATTTTCTCTCGCAACTCAAGCGGAACGACAATTAGCTCCTTGAATTCCTCTAAACGGTCTTTCTTCTTCAGAATTAGTAGTCCTTCGTTGACAAATCCTTCTTTTGAATCGCCCTCTGTGCTTTGCACCTACTGAAAACATCCATCTGAGGTTTTGTCCAGCTTTTGTACTCGTGCTAATTCTTCGCGAGATCGCGGGAAGTCTCGGAAATGTTTTGGACCTCCTCCTCTTCCAGTCTTGGAAGTACATTCTCTTCAATGCCATTTTTTTCTTCTAATTGTAAGACTGATTCTAGGGATTTCTGCTGATCCAGCTCCTGTTCTTCCTTCTCTCTCTCTCTTCGCGTCTTTTACTTGCCTTGGTCTGAACGGCACACATCCACTCCGGCTCTGGTTTTTGCTTCCTCGCCTCCTCTATAAGCTTTGCAGTTTGATTTCCCAACAAGTATATGACCCGATCCAGCTTCCGTCTCACTAAAGCTGCTCTCCCGAACACACGTTCAAATTTTCCTATCAGATCGACTTCTGCCAAAGGAAGTGTAATCGGGTTTTCTGTGACGGGAGTCATTACACACACTGTCTCACCCGTCAGCATTTCAGGGTTGACAAAATCTTGCGATATGATGTATATCGACGAGCCAGTGTCTCCTAAAATTGGCATCTTGTGTCCATTTACCAAACCTTTGGATACAAACACTCTCATCAACTCATCACTTTCGATAGTCATTACGCGTCCCACTACTTCCTTAGTTTTCGGCGAGATGGGCCAAAATTTAGGACATTCAGCCTTCAGATGAGATGTTGATTGACAGATGAAACATTTTCGCATGGCTCTTCGCTCCAAACCTTCTTCAATTTCCTTGGCTGGTTCATTAATATTCGATTTGGTCTCGTCTCGATTCCAATTTCCCTTTTGTTTATGAAACCAATAGCTTTCAACATTCTTAGACTTTTCTTTCTGATCATCTCTTCTTGTTTTTTTGCTGAATAGTTCACGTAGGTCATCATAATCATCAAGTTTCTTTACTAACGTATCAGCTTCTTTAAACCAAGTCCAATCGTCAAGGAAATGATCTCTAATATCTCTAGGAACCGTTCTTTTGATTTTTTCTGTCACCATCAAATCACTCAGCTGTTCAAACGTTTGTATTCCCAAACCAGAAATCCAACCTTGCCAGTAGTTCCTTAAGTTGTACGCTAGTTCCTTCCACGACTTATCGGTAGTTTTTGAATAACTGAAAAAGAGCTGTCTAAACTTTTCGGGGCTTAATTTGAACTTCTGGAGTAACAGAGCCTTTACGTGATCATAATTGTTTGCTTTTTCCTCTGGTTCCCTAGCAATTAATTCTGCAATGTCACGCGACATAAGCCCAATTAGATGCACAACCCATTGCTCTTCGGGAATTTCCGCCCATTTCGCTTGCCTTTCGAATGTGACCAAATACAAACTAATATCATTTCCTTTGGAGTCAAAACTTGGCATGACATCCGACAGTTTGAATTTAGGTCTCATTTGTAAATTATGCTCTGAATCGGATTCGCTCGCTCCATGATTCTGAATTTTTAAACGCTCTAACTCAAACTGCAACTCTTCTCTTCGTTTCCTTTCATCCCTTTCTTCCTTGCGTTCCCGTTCCTCCTTTGCTTCCTTGCGTTCCCGTGAAGTTAGCCATCCTTTACAGAAATCTTCATCATAGTTGGAGCTTTTTACTATGAGATTTTTGAGGACGAATATTTTAGCATCTTCTGGAGCTGTTTCTCCGAACTCATCCGCCAGCATCAACACATCCCTCTTTAAATATCGAGCTAAATAGGCCATCTTAATATTTCGAAGTTACGGTTAATAGTAACCTCAGAAAACAACTCTAAACAAAAAATTAGTACGGTCACTGACGCCAAGCACGAAACCAACTTAGACACTTACCTCGGACTTGTTGTGTTATCGGATGAATCCCAGCTGTAGCGTCGTCTCCTCGAGCATCTGCTTGAGGCCGCAATCAAGAAAAAGTTCCTTCCGCTCTTCTGGCGTTCCTTTGACAGTCTTCACCGCACCACGTGATGAGTCCCTTGTCCCTCTCTCAGGATCTGAAGTTGACGTACCGTCTTCTCACCACGCTGATCCCCGTTGATTTCAATTTCTTATCTCCGATCACGACATAGCCAGCTCGCGTAAGAGAAATCCTTATAATAAATTTCTTAGCAGAAGCTCCATTTTTCGAATCCCACCGCTGCCACACCAATTACCCGTCTGTAACGCCATCGAGTTATCTTTGGTAGCGCTTTATTTCCAAACTTGTCATTCACCTCTTTCTGCTCCTCTCTCCACTACAACAATCCCCCTCTCCAAAATTAAACAACTCCCTCCCAACCAACAATGACCATGCAGAATAAACAAATTAATCATTAAAACACAAAAAAAAGAAATAAGATAAAACAAAGCACACAAAATAAACAATAAACTTGTTAAATATTTAAAGCCCACAAAACAAACAATAACTTCTAGAAAGGTAGCGCGGCGGAAAGGATCACGACGTTAGTCTCTTTCATGCTCTTATGGAAAGCATTGCAAGTGCTGTAGTAACACAGGCTGTCTACATTATGGACACCGTAGCAGCTTGTGTCTGTAGTTGGTTGTTGCCAATGCCGGATTTATCTCCTTTCTTTCTCCTCCTCTTACTAAATTATTTCCTTTCAACTTTCCTCACCTATCCTAAAAGGCAAAAATTATCAATGGCGTAGACCGTCTATTCATTTCAAAATTAGGTGTAAGCTGATTTTTAAAATCAATCGTACAAATCCCTATCAATCAGCAAACTATCAAACTAGCAGTGGTAAAATAGCGTGGTTGTCCTCCAGGATCCTCGTTAGCTGAGATGTCAATCTTGTTTTCTCTGACGTTTCGTGCCATACCGTGAATCAGAAGTAGCAAAAGGGATGGTATATGTTTATATTTCCTTGTGGCCGGTAGGAACAAAAAGATAATTTCGAATTTTGTGATTATGCGGCGCTGAATTCAGTGCAACCCGTTCCCCGTTTATGGCGTACGCTCTGTCCACTCTAGGGAAACGAAGAAGATAAACCCTTGCGCACCATGTGCAGCGTGAACTCGTGTCTTTCCCTCTCCTGAACCAATAAAAATCCTTTTGGGACGTCACTTTTTATGATCACGGGTCCAGCCGTCTTTCCTCTGCGATCTCGTCTCAGAGAAGACGAGTTTTGCCGCTACATTCCGCTTCAAAGCAGCGAGAACCGATGAAGCAAATTGAGCGCTCGGAACCTCTCTTCGAAACGCTCACATATTTTTTCCCGGGTGAGAATAAATATTCTCGGCGTATAGCACAATTTCCGTCAGGGCGCCGTAATGTTTCCGTCCTCCGTCGTTCTGTGAAGAAAAATACTTCCGTATTTCCTGCCGACTCCCTCCTTTCATTGTCCTCCCCCGCCAAGATGGCTACCACCCGCGAAGCCGCTATCCTTTTGTTACTCCCCGGGCGGAAGAAAGACGAGTGAGGCTGGACGTGGTGAGGGGAGGGGGGAGGGAGGGGGATCGAGAAGAAAGAGGAGGCGGGTTGAGTACCACATGTGTCCCGCCGCGGTCTCTGAGACATCATCGACCTCTTCTCCATGCTTACCCCTTTTCTCTCGAATCCTCATTTTCCAGAGGGATACGTTTTGGTGGAGAAAGCAAGGCTTGTAATGCAAGGGTTCGCGTGGGAAGGGGTGCGAGGATGACCATGGGCGGAGAGGATATGGAGACAGTCCAAGAGGGGGTCTCTTAGTAGGCAGATGGCCAGAAGGAGGGAAAGGGTTTTTTTGTTTTGTTTGTTTTTTTATTCATGTTTTACCGATACATTTTCGGCTGTCGCATTCAATCGAGGGTGGAAATCGTGGTTTATTTGATTTCCGTAGCGCTCTAATCATTTTATTTAAAAAACATGAATAATTTATTTTATTTTTTTCAATTTCGATGCCGTTTTGCTGAAACAGTGTTATTGTTTCTGTGTTCATTTCACATTTATTCTGTTTAATTTTCACCATGATAACCTATGAGCTATTAATGGTGAACAGTTCGCATTTATTCTCCCTTATTTGTTATAATCATTAGTATGGTTGATTGCTGTTTTCCATTCAACCCTATCTCCTGCTGACCCTTTCATCCCTTTCAGCTCTTTCAGGTGATATGTATCTCATTTTGGATGGCTGATGCATTTCTCACTTTGTCTTTCTTGTGGGAATTCACCTTCTGTTTTCCATCAATTGCCTTAATTAAAGACTGTGAGTCTCGCAAATTGGACTAATCTTTCTGGTCCTACTCCTGCTCCTTCAAATTTTTTTTATAAATTGGTTATTTTAGCTTTGCATCTTCCAGCCTTCGACCAATGTATTCATTGCCTAAGATACCACATTCAGCTCCTTTTTTCTATCTATTGTAACTTTTCCAGCAAAAAATCATGACATCATGAGACGGAATTTACCCAATGCACCTTGTATTCTAGCATTAGTGGTCTGATGACGTAATCATTTGGGATTTCCCCGTTGTTCTTTCCCCTCAGTCTTTTTGTTCCTTGTTATATCCTTCCATTGAATAATTAGAATCCATCTCCACGTCCGGGGTGTACTTGCTTGCTTACTTACTAACTCGTTAGTCAGTATTTAGTGCCTTTCCTTCAGTTTCACGGTTTACTGTGAGTTATCGGGCTACTAAAATTGATTGCACAGTCAGTGCATTCACTTTATATGTGAATAAAGCCACCACTTGGATTATTAGGTAAACATAGCCTTTTAATAAGTAAAATGTTGTCTTTCGCCGATTAATCCTTTTGAATATGTGTCTTTTCCGTCATTATTTCATAACGAAATAGAGCATGAAATTGAGACCTATAATTGTTTAACTCATAAACATTTTAAGGTGTATAATTCTTGAAGCGGGATGCGGACGGATAACATGCGAAAAAATAAAGCATGTTATCACATATCCAAATGGGACACAAACTTTTAAGCGACCATGGGAAACATTTCTTCCTCAAATAACTTATTAATTATCGTTTTAATTCATTAAATTACTTTAAATTTCCTTTAAATCACCCGTTATTGATTCATTTCAAGTGTTGCACGTTGCGCTATCCTGAATCGCAGGTCAATATCCTATTGACTCATAGAGCCTAGGGAGCTCCTCGCACAGAAAGAGTGGTACGAAAATCGTTGGAGACAATGAGATGCTGTGAGACGGCCTACTGTACAGAGAGTCAACTCAAAAACCGTCTGGATAGAGCACCCTCACCCCTTATTACATCATGTGCTGGTGATTCATGCTGCACAGATGCGCGTGGACTCGAGAGAGACGCTGACCCCCTCCTAAAAGCGGCTGCCTCTTGTTCACGCCGGCAGAGGGTGTTCGTGTTGGGGGGGGGAGGGACTCTCTTTGCTTCTCGACAAAAGACTCTCCTCCGCCCCTTATTCTTCAGTCTCTCTCTCTCTCTCTTTCCCATGTGTATTTCCCGATGCGCCTCTTTCTTTTGCCTTTGCCTTTTCCCTTTTACCCACTCCCCGCCCCGCCCTCCATCCTCCACCTCCGTGAAATGCCTCCTCGCTTTGACTCTGCGCCGACCGCGTCACTCGCACCCCCTGCCTCCCTCCTTTTCCTCTCTTTCCAATCCTCCTCCCAGGGACCTCTCCCACTTTGCGCCTTCCCTCGGCGCGCATTCTCCATCTCTCTCTTATTCTGCCGTAGACTTCCTTTTTCGGTTAAAAAAAATGAAAACCCGGCAATTCCATTCCCGATGGTGTGGAGGCATAAGAGAAGGTTGGGGCAGAGGGACAGAATATGTGTGCTTACGTGGGAGTTGTTTAAAAAGAATGAAAACGGGGGCGCATGACTGGTATTCATTCGACCAGAGTCTCCCTTCCAACCCATCCCTTGGAATCGTATGTTCTCTGTATTTTTTTCGCGTCACATCACTGCTCCGTTTGTCTGATTTACTTTTTCCTTCCAATTCCTATAGAGGGTCTGCTTATGGGAACGAGGGCTTAGGACGTCCCTCTTTGTTAAGTCTCCTTCTCCGTCATTTACATCTCCATTGCTTCCTTGTAGTCCACCTCGACAGAGTTGAGTGGGCTGAATGTTTGGCATTCGTCAATCAGTTGCGTAGTTTTAACGTTTCTAAGGCGATGCGAAAAGCGCAGGTGGTGACTAACTCCAGGATTTAGTCCATATTTGTTTTGCAATCGAATTTTATTATGCCACTCTAAGAATATATGTAGAATTCGCTATCATATATTTTCCTTCATAGGTTGAGAACCATTTCCTGCGTACGCAGTTGTCGAACGTGATCTCCCTTCTGACACAGAGTATAGACACAGTGCTTCTGAGCTATTCTATATGGAGGCGGCACAAATACAGATGACTCGTACACTTGTCGAGTATTTTCTATAATTTCCAGAAAGAAATTTTGCCGATGTTTGGTGGAACATACCTTGGTAATTTTGGGTTGTAATATTTTCTGTGATTTTTAAATTTACGAGTGTCTTTTTCATTTCATCTAAAAACCTGGTTCACTTCAGTTGTCATTTCTCGCCAAAATATTGTATCCTTCATTAAATGTTACTTATCCACACATTTTGATGTTAAAATCTTTTAAACTCCTCCTTCTTTCTCAAACATAAAAATCCCCTAACATACATTCTCTGAGATTTAAAAACACCTGGGGATTTGGAAACTGTTTGAGTGTTTCGAATATTTGGTAATTTCCTAGTCATGCATATTTATGTATGGTGGCAGTAACGATTTGTGAGCTGAAATTGAAACGTTCAATCGGCCACAATCAAACCACTAAACCGATAATTTGCTTTGTAAGTGAGAGGCATTTTTAGTTCAATGTAAATTGTGCGAAATTCAATCTGGTATAGGTCAGAAGTGTGAGGAGTATTTTCTTTCTTTGCACCCAGAAAGTTAGTTTGAAGCTTTATTTAAAAAGGAATGGTTTCGAAAACGAATAAAGTGACATAAAATCGGAGCCCCTCAAGCTAGTCTGTCATCTCCAACTCGGCTACATACTGACTTGCGAACCGCCAAATTGGTGTATCGTGGGGGGTGCCAGAGCACAAGCCATGTAATTGGGAGAAATAGGAAAAATGGGAATGAATGGGTGGGATATCAAACGTCTACTATATTCAGACGGGATTGCTTTCCTTTCAATTTTATTTTAGGCTTCAAATATTGAAATTCATTCTAAATGGAAATCTTTCGTGGAAAGATCTCCTCCTCCTTATCCATATGCTTCTCTCAGTTCTATGGGTTAAATCGCTAGTTAAAAGTAATATGACCTGTGTCATAGGGTGGTACTGAATGTTTCAAGTATTCTAAGCTCTTTATGTAGCTTTCGGGTCTCTAGCGGCTCCCAACTACTACTTTAATATGACTTCTTGTAATAGTGCGTTATGCGGGGCGCCTAACTCTCTTTTGGATATGGTTACTTATTGCTTTTCAAGGGAAATTGTTTAATTATCCTATCATGATGAATAATTAAGTCACCCATCAGTTTGATTGCGATGGGATGTCTGCATAATGCTACATTTTCTTTTGTATGGTGTCAAAGAAGAAGTTAAATATTTTGTCTACATCAATATATTTTGGTAGTCCAGAGGGAGTTAAGAATGTAGTATCCTCTGTGACTCAAGTCCAGGGTACCAAATGATCACCAGTGGGTGTCTTGTTCGCCTCTCATCACACTGTATTCCATTCCCTCGCGCCAACTCCCTCCCTTCCTTCCCTTCTTCCGCTGACTCGGTCCAATCTTTCTTTCCCGCTTCGGCTCGGTTGGTAATATTTCCGTTCCGTTTTCCGCACCGCGCCGCATTGCACGGGACGGCCTCCTTGCCCTGAATATCAATGTGTGCAGAAGGGCCCTGGGCCAATTTAAAACGCAGGGCACCCCTCCCGGAGACAAAACACCAAGAGTGAGACTATCCATCAGATGTTGACCGTTTCCTGATCGATGGTCCGTGCCCAGAGCCATTTATAATGATGGATCTAGCCGTTGATCCATTCGTGAAATTTCTCCGGGCGGGTATTAATAATTCTGAACAAATTAACTGTCTCCCTATGTTTTCATTTATCTCCTCAGTTTGACAGGACGGAGATACACAAAGGGGTTGATTTGATGAGGAAAGCTCGGCGCGATAAGCGATAGTGTTCAGTCGGACTTCTAATGCCAGCCGTGATTTATGTACTCGACTATTTACTGGCGCGTAATTGGACGTAGACCTCACGAGAACAACTAATAGTATTCGTTCATGATATTTGGCCTGGATTATGAGAGAAGATGTATATTACTTTTGAAATTAGGATGGCAAAATGTTTCACTAAATACTAGATAAGTAGTTGGTATTTCTATAGATATTTTCGCATTTGATCTTCAATAAGTTAGAATATAATTTGATGATTAATTTTATGCGTTGTACATCAAGTTAGAAAAACAATTTTTTTAATTTTTATAATTTAATGCCCAAATATTTATGCTTAGTGAATATTTTGGGAAGCAGGATTGCTCTTGCTTCTCGAAGGTTTCTGGCAGAAGTGCAAGACATAGAAATTTATGGAAGTATCGAACTATAGGAAAAAATCAAAGTACTGAACTTTTATATAAGGTCAACCACCGCTACATCAGTCGAGTTTTCTTGTGTGCAGTAGAATAGCAAGAAGGTTATTTATTCAATTAACGTCATAATTCCATTATTTGATCTCGAAATTTCATCTAAGTATTTAAATTCTTGGCATAATTAAATCACCATCATGTTCTGTTAGAATTTGGTGATCGTATACATATTTGAATAACCAATGTACCAGGCTTGATTTTTTTTGTCAAAATTAGGTTAAATACCATTACCTTAAGTCAGCAAAAAATGGTAAAACAATGGCGTATATACCAGTTGCCGCATTTTTCTATTTTTCTTTTTGGCATGTTAAAATTTCAATTTTAACCATTACAGTTTAGTTTTTCTTCTTCACCTAGTACACTTTTGTACACTTTTTTTGTACTCTGGTTATTCTGTTTAATGATTTACACCTCCACTGATTGCCATTGATCTTGCTGCATTTTCGTCGGCTACAATTGGAAGCTATTGGCTCTCTTTCGGGAACTCACTGGGCCGCATCGGCATGTCGGCCCTCTATCAATAGTTTTTGATTTCCCGCGTGGGAACAGTCGGACGTCATTGCCCTTAATATACTTTCTCGATGTGTTTCCGACAACAGTCTCCCCGCCCTGGACTCAGCAAAACCTCCTCAAGACGAGTGCTGCCCCATTCTCAAAACTTCCTACTCATTGCTCTCCATTCATCCCCACACCCAACACCACTGTTCCCCTTCCTCACCCGCAGCGGTTTAAGTTTCTCTCCACCCTCTGCCACCCGTCTCCTGTCGTAAGCGTATTCAGTTCGCGTCACCGAGCATCTGTCCTATGCGAGGGGGGTTGGGTATTTTAGGGTGGGTGAGGGGTAGGTGGTGGAGGAGGTTAAGCGTGTATATATCGGGGTATGGTTGAAAATAAAGGCTAGAGGTGGAGGAAGTTGAGAGGGGCTGTGGGTGCAGGTTTTTGTCGTTGGTGCGTCGTAAATGGGACAGTCTTCGAAGCCAGGAGACGGGAAAGGTAGTGATTACAATTGGAGTCTGGCGCGTGTGGTGTGTCTACTTGTAGAACTTGAAGTGCAGGTGATTGATTTCAGGTACCTTCCCGCGCTCCGTAGACACGTGAAATATTGGCGGGCACTGCCTCGATGCGGAAGTGGAAAAGCTGATCGATAAATGAGGGAATTCGCTTTTTCAATCCTCACAATAGTGAATTTCAGTGTTTGGATTTTATAAAATCTCGAGGATATCAGAAACCAAGCCAAAATGATGCTGTCAATCAGCGTCGATATGGTCCTGTATTGCGTCCACAGCAAGAGATGTATCAGCTGTGGAGTGCCGGTTGTTGTAAAAATGTTGACTTTTCCTATTATATTTCATGTTTGCCAATTATGTGAACGATGCTGTTTCCCTCGCACACACCTTATCTTCATGCTGCGGTTTCATCATTCTCTTTACATAGTTTCCAAGGTGAAACTATTGCTTCTCTCTTGCAAATGGAAGCTAGTTCCATTTTTTTTCAAGATTCCAGTCAAATTGTTTTTTTAAACTGTTACTGTTACTAGTAGTAATTGCTGCTAATAGTCTGTGAACATTAAATAAGAAATTATTCTTTTATTGCCCGGAAACGCGATTATCCGGTCTGGAGTCCTGAAATTTCCAAAATATCAGTAAATTCGAAGCCTTACTGGAGAATTAGCCGTGTTCCCGTTGGTTGTAAGTGCGTGTTGAATTCGAGTGCAGTAGAACCCCGTCGAGTCAGGGTAAGGCACGTTCCCGAGCTCCAAATATGCGCGAAATACTGAGTAGGGTGCTGGAACGCTTTGGCCTCCAGGGTTGGAGAAGGGGGTGGGTGGGGATTTCCGAGGGCGAGGGTGAATGGAGCAGTCTTCTAGAAGGAGCAGGGGTGTGGATGGGTGAAGTATTGGGAGGGGAACCCCATCTCCAGGGTTTTGAAAGTGTAGTATTCTGGGAGGAGGAAAAAAGCTCACCCGCTTCCATGGAATTTGAGTAATGAGTATTGACGATATAGGCTCGAAGGAGTTTTTTATGACTCCAAAAAGGGGACAGTCACTCTTCGAAGTTATTGGAGATTGGGGATGCAGGAGGTGGAACGGGAGATGAGGAGGGTTTTAGGAAGGTTTTATGGGAGGAGGGACAGATTGAAGGCGCATCTCCATAGAGCCGGTACGTTCACCATTTTAAGGCCTTGGTATTTTGCGTGACTGCACTACGGAACATTCTTTGAGAATCCCTCGGCAGCTAAGCGGTTCGTAAACAAGTTTCAGAAAAAGAAAGTCGTTGCCGAAATGTATCATCTGGCTTCACGTCCGACTTTATTAGCTAGTAGCCCGCTCGGCAGATGCGGAACTTTATGCCTCTCCAGCACTAAGAAGTGGTCGAATATTGTATAAGGGAAGGATGTTTGTGATGAATAAATGTGAAGCTGGCTAGAATTAGTTATTTAAATTGACTGATTTAATTCAAGGTATTGCTGACTGATACGTATCAACGTAGTGAATCTCTTTATCTAGCTGTTAGGACTCATATTTTGACTTGATTATTTTATCGAAACTTCCTATGATATCATCTGTGTATTATCAAGTCAATAGGATTACCACTTAAAAGTAATCAGCTGTAGTTGAAACGCGTTCATTGATGAATCGGGAGTGCATTGATGGCTGTTTATCTGGTAGAAAATGTGAACGTCCAGATGCGATACTACCCGCTACAACCATGTGAAACGCCAGCCAGTGGATCCGTCCGAAAACTAAAATTTCTTTTTAAAACATTAATTCAAACTTTTAACTCTCAATATCTATCGAAGTATCAAAAATTTACCGTGCACCTCTCAGTCGATCAGATGGGGTATTCAACTCTGGGTCCACATCTGTTTGTCACTTAGATTTCCGACGCCGGGTTTTTTCCACTCTCATTTTCCCTAATTATCCATCCTCGGCCAGCCTATTTTAATAGCATAAATGGCCTCAGTAGTAGAGGGGATTGGGTTGGTGTGGTGGCGCTAGAGTACTTGCCTACCACACGGGCGGCCAGGGTTCAAATCCCTGCAGAGGCGGATGTTGTTCAGAGGAAACCCAATCCCTACTTGAGTGTCTTGTGGAGGGCCTTTCAAATTGAGTTCTCCGTCTGTCGGATGACACGTTAAGTCGTGGTCCCCTTGGCGCCTTTCGTTAAGAGTAGGCTAGTGCCGACGCCGGGTTTCTATCCACCCTACCTTTCCTTATCCCTATGGTGCAAATCGCCGGTCGCCTACCTAAATATCCAATCCAATCCTCAGCAATAGATTTCTTTCCCTCATTACCCTCTCGAACTTCCATCAACCGTTCGGGTTCCTGGATAATCCCATTGTCCAAAGTAGATGCTATTCTGGTGGGCATATGACCCATGGCATTTCGACAGGCTATATTATATAAAGCTATTCAAGCATGTGGGGGTGCGTCCAGGGTAAAGAGTACTTGACGTGCTTTTTGAAATAAAAAACTCCAGTCATATTCAAGTAAATTTTGACTTCAAAGGAGCATAAAAAATACGACCATTTAAGACATTGTCATTTGCATGAACTTGAGATGCTATGAGATGCGCAAATGTTGTTGAAAAGCGACCCTCACCGAATCAAAGTCTATACGGAAGTGGACGGTTCAGAATTTCCGTGTATGCCCCGTCCATATTCCGTTGAGAAAAAAGTCCTTCTATTGTATTTTTGTGCATGATAAAAATTTATTCGAACGCATAAAATGGAAAGGCATGAAAGGACGGAAGGGAACCCGGGTAAACCCGGAGAATTCAAATCGGAAGCGTCCGGAGAATTGCTTGCGCTCAAAATAAAGAGCGCCGGATCTCAGGAGCGGCGCGAGAATGGAAGGGAACCAAACAAGGTATGCCACATAAACAAAGGGCGCACCCCAGCCTCCCCACAAGCCCACATGTTCGAATGGCAGATAAGGAGGGGAGGGTTGCATTCAGGGTTTTGCGGGAAAAAAAGTGACGCATAAGGGAATTGCCAGGGATCTTTCAGGACTCACGGGATCTCTCGTATCCTTTAAGAGAATGCGCAGTTTCGGACGATGAATTACGGCCGATGGAAAGGATATCGGAGGATGGGCGAGGGTAGTGGAAGCATTGGACGTGTTCGGCAGTGGGGCGGTCTGAGACTGAAGGCCCGGGATTTCAACAATCGGGAGAGGGATGGGAGAAGCACGGAGGACCCATGATCGCTCCTTGGGGGACTCTTGGAACGGGTAGTACTAAAGGGCCCATGAGATCCAGAGGTGGAAGTTTGCATGGCGGGCTCTTGTTTGTATCATCTTTTTTACTTGTGGAGCATATTGGGAGCACGGGGAGAGATAGCAAGAGGGATGCCCTCGGGGCACAAGCTTGTGCCTTTAAAAGAGAGCGTAGGAGGTGGTCCTCTTCTCCGATCGTCGGGCGGGTCTCGTAGAAAGGGGATTATCATAATATTCGCCGTATCTCCCGACCATTCCTGAAGATCTCACTCACCCCCTTTCTTCCTGGCTCCCTCTTTACTATGCGATCACGCATATTTTTTGGGGGTTACATCCCATCCGCTTAGCCCAACGCCCACGTCCTCCCCTCGTTGTGATGAAACGGCTTATGTTTTTATTTGGACGGTCTTTGAGGAGGTTTTGATCTTTTTAGCCTTTCGTCGCGCAATCTCCCGAGTTCAGTCGGGTTGAGCTTACATCTGCTCAAATATGTCTTAGTTGTCGCCATAAAAGATGAGATACGTGTATAAATTAGGTGCCATCAGCAATCGACCATTTAAGTTATTATGGCTATCCCCGAATATTTTATTATTTGCTTTTATTTATCTTACTCGCTCTTTGGAGTGTGCCTTGCTAAATGCTCGGCTTGAGTGTATAGAAAATTCCATAGGGAAAAATTATTTGATTTGACTGGCATTCTAATCCATATCCCTTAGTTTCGCGCCAAGTGTATGAGCCAGTTTAGCTCCTGAGGCATCCTTTTCTCCTTTAGGGATATTAGAGGGCATTTAGTGATTGAAATATCCGGTATCAAGTCCCAATCAAGGTAAATGATTTTTTCAATGTATAAATTCGCTCCTACATGACCTTTCAAGTGACTCAACTTGCAGATGATTACATAACGAATATATTTCACGGAATATTCACTGAAAGGCTATTTATTGTCTTTCATATGACTAATACGGTTTCATAATAATGATTGAGCTTATTTCATCAAACCCTTTTTCTACGACTAATAAAGCGTAATACTGTTGATTGAGAATCATTTCTTTTCCTAAATTGTTAAAAAAATATTGCATTTCTTTATGGAGTCTTTACAGAGAAAATAATTATGATGGTATGCAATTCCTACTTGTTTTCATGGGAGGGGAAATTAAATCCCTCCAATAGTCAATTGTAATCTTATAGTAAGGTTATATTTGTATGCAATCATGCTGGAGAGATATCTTTTTATTACAAGTTTTGAGTGCAATTACACCAGTAACAAATATATAACTGACCTAAACGTCATATTATGTAGT
Source organism: Ceriagrion tenellum (assembly GCA_963169105.1). Classification (NCBI taxonomy): domain Eukaryota; kingdom Metazoa; phylum Arthropoda; class Insecta; order Odonata; family Coenagrionidae; genus Ceriagrion; species Ceriagrion tenellum. Next base: position 6,298,634 of record OY720636.1, read on the forward strand.
ATTTCATAGTCTTCGCCTTGAAATTTGAAATTATCCATTTATCCTTGTTACAAATCTAGATTTTTCATGTGCACCACGCTATTACTACTTTCTTAGTGTTAAAATTAAAGTGTTCGTGGAATATAGCTTCCTGAATAATATTTAAACCTCTAGTAATGATAGTAATTACATTGGCTTATGAATTAGGTTAAAGGATGCAAATTAATGAAAAATATACGACCCTTCCTAATTTAAATTTCAAAGGAAAATAGTGTCCTGAAATTATTTCAACGACTTTATAAAAGACAAATCTGAAGAATTGTTTTGTGACTACTCCCTCTGCGCGATGTCGATTATACTTGTTGCTTAAATTCTGAAATTGAATTCTGAAAATTTTATGCAAAATTTCCAATAATAAAATGGTAAAATGTCTAAACGAAGCTGGAAAGTATGGGTTTCAGAGTGGGATGAAAGAAAATGTTGCTTTGTACTTCCGATACTGTTTTAATACTTCCTACCAGGGTTTCGACTAAATTATGTCATTATTAAGGTAATAAGGACTAATTTTGTCTAAACTGTGGTCAGGAGTAATGACAAAGTGTCGAAAGTATAAAGCACAGTTTTATTTCATGTTTCACTTTTCCTCTGAGTTAAGCCTGAAAGTCTAACTTGAGTTCTGGCTTGAAAGTAAAAAGTTTACGTTCACACATTAAAATTTTGGATTATCTAAAATAATCACCGTTTTGGTTGTTTTTGCACCTGTGCCTCGTCTATTGGGTGAATCTTGGGATTGGCAGCTGACTTTTGAAAGATTAGTTAATGATAATTCAAAATTTTTGATGATATTGAATAATCATTGTTAACGGTGAATTAAGTGCATCATATGAGGACTTTGGGAGCTTCTGGAGCAAAAAAAGTATTTAGGTTTTCAGCAATGCGTTAAGAATTGTGTGCGTTTAGTAAAAAAGGGCCTATTTTCTAGGTTTATCACCAATCATTGCGTCTTCTTTACGTGCATAGCATGTAAAACGTGATGGTATGCATGTCTGCTTGTTCAATTCCCATGGCAATTCCGTTTTATGAGAAGTGTCACGGAATGCTGATATACATATTTCGATCGAAAGCTAAATTCACCCCACGGTGCCTTTGGAATTCGAAGGCACTCGCCTCATCTTCCTGTCGTTCTTGTGATGGTCAGGACCCGCGCCCATTCAGATCATAGGGAATAGCAGGGGAGAGGGGATGGCCGTGAACACCATTGGAAATGCATTCGCTCCCCGACTTTTTTTTTCCAACTCCCCGTCGCGGTGCGCACTCTTTTCCAATCCCCCTCGCTATTCCCTCTCTCCAGATCCTCGAGCGGAATTCCGGGAATCCAATTTATTCCGTTCCCTCTTCCGCGTTCTCCTCTTCAGAGAACCAACCATCTCTCTGTCCATTCCATCTTCCATCCATCCACCCTCTTTCGTTCGTTTCCATCTTGGCGAGGGACTGCTCTTCTCCTCTAGTTAGACCTCATCTCCAGTGTGCCGCAAGCGTCTTTTAATTCACGAACACGACAAATGCGAAATTAAGCGTTGTTGTACAATATTGTGGATTATTCATTACTTTGCTTACCCAATAACATCCTTGTTGACTCTAGCATAGGTGTTGCACAAAACATTGCACCTTCACGAACACCTATTTCCTGAGTTCTGTTAAATCCATCTTGGCAGGCTCTAATTCGTAGCTTTAGACAACTTTTTGCGCACAGAGTGCGTCACCGTAGTTAATAGCTGTGGGTTGGAAGTCATGAGACGCTTTAAATTTTCATGCCAGGTTGAAATCAATGATTTTTGTATTAATATTGACATTATTTCTGGAATACATTCATCTTAGCAACCTTCTTACATACTCATTGGTCACTTCAAAATCCGCATTGTTGGTAATCATGGGGAGACATATTCTTTTGTCTCCTTATTGAACTTTTGACATTACTAATCCTCCAGATTTCGTGATGATCAAAAAATCACCCCTCTCTCTTCTTCCTCTAAGAGTTTCAGAAAATATCCAGTCACACTACGGTAAGATGGATTCGAGTGGTAAATTATTACGCCTCATTGCATGTTCATATCAGACTAAGTTGACAAAATTCAAGCTTTTTACTGTCGTACTCATGAATTTTCAGAATATCATTTGAAAAGATGGTATTAGTGCTAACAGCCAAAAAGTGAAATCAGAATCCCTCGATGCAAGTTTCAAATTCCCTCCCTCCCTTTTCAAGTTCTTTTTCCCTTTGTCTTCGTAAAACCCTCTGCCCTCCAGGCTATTCATCTTTCAACGTCTGTCGTTGGAATTTTCGCGCATAGTGTTGCACTGTGTGTGATTATATTTCCCCCGAAAATTACAAATGCTCCATGGTAGTGACGTCTGTCAAGGGAATGATTTTCTGTAACTTCGTGGGCTCTGGAGCTCACATTCAATACCACTAAACTCTTGGAGATTAAGATTGGTCGCAGTAAGTTTCATTTAATATTAACTTTATTATGCAGTTTTTAATTGTTCCAAAGAATGTGAAGAGGGGTCGTTTAACGTTTCACAGAAGTTTTAGAAAGAAGCACCTCTTTGTAAAATGACTTGGGGCTATTTTTAATCCGGATACAAGTCCTCTGTTGAAAAAGAAAGATAGGGATGCCATTCATTGTGGAAACTAAGGATGCTTTTTAGTAATCATTTTTAAAACTAAGGTAGAAGTTAATCTTAGCTTTTGCGGGATTGATGATGTGGCTGTAGTTGTTATCAGTGTCCTCCTCAAAATGCATTAGTTAATTATCCACAAATCATGTTATTTTACACTAGTGTTATGGTGAGATAGCTCGGCTTGCTGGGGTGGAGCATACTTTACCACCATTAAATCTTTACTGGTGGCGCATAAAAGGGTTGTCAGGGTTATTACGCGGTCGTTAAGAAAAAGCCACTCATTCCCTCTTTTTAGAAAACTAAATATACTGCCATTGAGGCACTTATTCATTTATAAAGTGCTAAGAGTCTTTTACAATCGTGGCGGCGAAAAGACCAAACCAAAAACATATTTCATTAGACTTGAGACAGCCTTTAAAATACCTAGGCCAAAGAACGAAATTTTTAGTCATTCGTATCTATGCCTGGGGCCAAAACTATTTCGTACTCTGCCAAAGGATGTGGCAAAGAAAGACACAGAATCGGGATTTGCTTCAGCTGTTAAAAAATGGCTAATGTGTCACGAGGAGGTCGAGTCTTTGTTTAAAAAGATTGTATAAAAATGTATTAGGAATGTTAATTACTAAAATGGGGTTGTGTTTGATTTGAGATTGTTTACTGTCAACTTAATTCATCTATTATATGTGGTATATGCATTTTTTGTTTCCTAAATGTAAGTTTTTGTTGAGCTGTGTAAATTATTGTTATTGCTCAAGTTATTGTAAAACTCAAGTTATAGTGAACGCGTAATAACTTGAGTTTTTCATTTTTTTTATATGAATGCACAAAAAGTTAAAGAAGCACTAGAAAATTTTGAGATAATGTGTTTGATAACTGATCAGCACCAGCTCTGCCACAAAAACTTTCAGATGATGGTAACCCCAAATCAGGTAGTTCCTCTGGGGTACCTATGTTCCTATACTTTGTATAAATTACCAACTGTACATACATATGAATGGAATAAAGAACTATTATTATTATTTTGTAAGTCAGAATAACATCAAGCCTTACGAGTTCATTTGCGTATTTAGTGGTTCAGATTTAAATATATCCGACAATTGTTTCGAGTTGCCTGATGTATGCACTACGATAAAGTGCAATTTTTTAATCAAGCTGTGAATATCCGTTCAATAAATAAGTATATATCTTTGGGAACCGTCAATGTCTGCTCTAAATGGATGGTACGATTTTACCATATGGAGAGATAGAAACTATTGAAAAATATTCACCTTGACCTTGGATTCTAAATGAACGAGCGGATATTACTTCCGAATATCGGGAAGCGGTTTACATTTATTTTTGATAGCTGCTGGAATTCATAAAATATTTTTAATGTACTAGTTTATATCACGCTAACAATTAATTTATTGTATTTAAAATTACATTTATTCTAATAAAGTTTTATACTTAGTTTCGTCTTTTATTCTTGTTTTCATATAGTTTTTGGTTGGCATGTTATTCAGTATGTTAAAATTTATGAAAGATAAGAGAGTAAATCTGAAACAATAGATATGAATATTGACTACCTAGACCCCTGAAGCAAACTTCACTGAATGATTCTTTAGTTTTAAACTATTTGGTAAGCTATTGTCGTTAACTGTAATATGTTTTAATGAGTTATAAATGAGTAACAGTTCAGAAATTGTGATGATAAGTGTTACAGTTTTATTTTAAGGATAAATTATTATTTAAAATTTGCTGAATGGAATTGAATGCGTAAGTATTGATAATCTGTTTAATTTATAAAACAATTTCGCCATAGAATTTTAACATGCTCTTTGTTACCCGAAGATGAAAGAAATTTTCCGAGCTCGCTCGTGCTTAAATATAATCCAGTGCAGGTGCGACTTCACAGAGTGCGTAACCGAGCTCTCATTTTATATAAGAATGTTATCCTTTTGTGTCAGTCGCCGGGATGGTTGGTCCCATACTTCCGACAACTAACCCTTCGTACCATCAGCCCTAATCCACCCTTGTGCGAGCGCCGAGTGCAAGTTACCGCTGATGGACTCAGGGAGAGTAATGGCGAGAATGTAAGGAGCGGAGGGAAAACTGGGGAGGACGCTTGCTGTTTGAGCGTGCGAATGTGTGCTCAAGGAGTTTTGGGAGCTGGCTGAAGGAGAGGGCGAGGAGAAAGTGGGTGGTAGCGGGTGGGTGGGTGGGTCGGAGTTCCCGCTCGACTTCAGAGGGGGGTGAAGAGGAGTGAGGCCAACTTGGGGAGGGCGAGAGGGAGTGGAGGAATGGGGAGGGGGGGGGCAGCAGAAAGACAAATGAGCGAAGAAGACGAGTCGGGCGAAGGAGTTAGGGTTTCTCGTGTTTGCTTCTGTCATTTGTTCTGCCCTTTAAACTCTCCCCAACCGCCCTCCTGCCCCTCATTGGCCCCCAGGGGCATCCCTCATGAGGCTATCTTTTGATTGGATCTCTCTCTCTGTTCCTCTCCGTTTAAGCACTCTGTCGGGCTTCTTACTCGTTCCAGTTAGGTAGGACGCACCCCATCGTTTGAGGAAAGTTCCGAATATCGTTCCAAATACTTATGAGAATGAGTTATTTTCTAGTGTAAATATTTACTTATGCATGTGGTTTCAACTGTGGGGCTGAACAATCAAAGTTTTGCTAACCTTTTATACCACCTATGTAGTCTTTCTATCATGCTTTAACTCTTGGAGTAGTGTTTCACTACCTCTTATCTTAAATGGATTTGTGTTTTGGTGTAATTGAAGCCCGTTCCATTTGCGTTCCTCAAAACTGCTTACTTTAAGTAGTGAGCCGTGTCGATGCCGAAGATAATGAATGTATTCGATGTCTATTAAAAGAGGTCCAAATTGCTTAAATTTCTCAGATAGGTATTTGAAAATTTCAATTTCATTATTTTTACATTTCATCTATAGAAGCTATTCTGATGAGGATTATTCTGAACTCGAAATTTTAATTTCCGTTTCACCAGTAAAACAATCTATAACTTAAGGATTTAACATTTTAAATACATTTGGACATTTATTCCGCATTGAAATTCTATTCTTCTCTAAGCCGGTGAGTCAGGTTTCCACCTTTCAACTTAATCGGTTGGTTGAACTCTCAGATTCAGGAGTGTGTCGATCATAACCTTTCGCTCCATTGAAACCACCATTTTCAAAGAACCACGGAACTAGCCGCGTTGTTGCTTCAACGGAGTCACCCGCTAGTGATCACAAAATTGTGTGAAATTCACAGTGGAAAAATCATTCGCCTGGACTGGGAATCGAACCCAGATCCCTCGATTTCGCGCCGATTGCTATAACCAATTAAGCTGGTTAGAGCACTCGGCGCGAAATCGAGTGATCTGAGTTCGATTCCTAGTCTAGGCGAATGATTTTTCCACTGTGAATTTCACGCAATTGTGATACCACCTTTTGGTGAGCTAAGCAATCACATGTGTTAATAAGGTTCGTAAGCATTGCTGATTTTAGGGATGGTTGGTTGTAATCGAACAGCAAAAATATTTAAAAATCCCGTCGTAAAAATTTACTGCGAAGTACCGTTGCATTTGGATGTGTCGCCCTATGGGTCAGTATGGAGTAAGGGATTATGTAAAGGCAGGGTAGATGTTTGTCTTCGGTAGTACGAGCAGCGTAGGAGAATGCGGTCCAGATAAGAAGCGGCGTCGGCTCGTCTCTCGTCCGGGGGTTACTCCCGGACGTACCGACGCGAGGAGAATCACTGCCCACCACTGTGTGGGAAAGCCTCTTTAAGGTAGTGCGAGTGAGATAAATCTCATTGTTCTCTAATCATAATGGAGATCCTATTCGAATTATAAGTTTTAATTTCACCAGCTGTGAGACACACGAAATAAATATTGCATTACTAATGGTGCAATAATATAGTTTTAGAATGACAGAAATTGTAATTAATCAAATGCAAATATCTAAATAAGTCTTTAACTTGACTCATTTTTTTCACGCGGTACGTTTGAAACCCCATCAAAACGGAAGGTTTATAGTGATCCCGAAGAATTTACTGCGATGAAATATGATCAATTTTCAAAAATAGTTGAAAAAACACACAAACTACCCACTGCTTATTTTTTGACGAGATCTAAGGGTAGGGAATGCCTCATTTGTATTTTTTATTTAGACGATACGTACAATTAGATACACTTAAATAAAATATGAGGGCTGATAATGATTTTCATAATGTTAACTGTTTTCCATGTGTGCAATTAGCTTATGGAGAGACTACCTATGAAAATTAAAATATTTCGACTTGTATAAGGTCTCTCTGGAGTGCATATACGTACCATTTCCCATGTAAAATGGCTAGTATTTTCTGGCAAATACCTCGGTAAGTAATGTGGTAAAGGGCTGGATTTTTGGTGTCAATGGAAGGGTAACATATTTTCCTTTAAAATTAGACCAATTTCATTGATTTTTAGGTAAAATTACATTTCGCTCAAACTACCTTGAATAGGTATGGCCCATTTGGCTACAGGGTCATCGGCTTCCATTTGCGGCGAGATTTCTACACCCACGCGGATGTCCCCTCCTTCACCACCTGACCTCACAGCGGGAGCCAAGTCTATGGTACCTATAAGAACGGCTCGGAGTGAAATAGCCCGGAGTGACCATGGTTCCAATGAGTTGTATTTTTCTCCACTCTGCATGTAATACATATAATTATCCTCCATACATTTACCACACACCTAGCCGGCTCTAGGTTAAGCTTGCATAACAGATTCAATTCAAGTGGACGAAAAATTTCCTTTATCCAGTATAAGTGACTCATTTATTCTTTTTTTACTATTTGGTATTAACTTTTAAGCTTGTGATGCATCGTACATGGAAGAGCCCATGGATTTTGTCATGGATAGAGTAATTGGAGGGTTCATTTCGTGGAAATCACCACCCCAACATGGTTTTCCATCAAACTTTCTCCAAATATTGTTATATTTAATGGAATCTTTTTTGTCACACATGAATACATAAATCATCGCGACGTTTTCTCTACGAGTTTATCCCGTTAAAGCCTCTTATCAGCACGAATTATCTATTAAGTATGTCCAGATTCGCATTTGAGTGGCTTCATCAACATACTACTGCTTGTACGTACAACTCTACAATATACATGTCTCTATTCACGCATAGCTGTGCACAAATAACCGCTCGACTTTCCGTTCGATATCGTGGGACCCGTAACCCAACCTTTTCTTGGGACGAGGGTTGAAAATCCATTTCCATATCCCAACTTGCACCCGGGCGGTGTTTTTGCCACCTCTCATCCTAAATCGCAATCGCTTTTCCCGCCCGCCAAATCTTCACCGGGGCGAGCTCTTCTCATTGCCTCCCTCGTCTCGCTTCTTCTGGTCGGACTCTTTGAGTCCAGACTGATCTCCCTGTGCCTCTCTCGTCATCACCCCTCCTCTCCGAATTTACTCATTCTCATATCCCTAACCGGATCCCGACGCCGAACCCCCCCCCCCTCCCCCCACCCAGCCAATACCACACTCTTCATTCCCTGCACCCCTTTCCATCCCGTCCGGCCCTTACAGTTCCGAACCCTCGGTGTCTTCCCCCTCCCAACTCCTCTCCGCTACCGAAGTCTTCCGCTGTGCCACCACTCATCGGCACTTGCTACCAGTTAACTAATTACTAAGCCCTCCCGAACCTCCACGCCCTTTCTCCATCTTTCCTTCATCTCTCCACGAGACCTTCGTCTCGTCCTCCTTCCCTCACCCGACCTCCTCCTTGGCCTCCTCCCCTTTCCTTCTCCCCCCCACTCCCCCTCTCGCCCTCCGAGAACCCCCTTGTTAATTACCGGCAGGAGTCTCGCCTTGTATCCGGAATGATTAATTTCTCTGCGTGGCTGTAGATGGGACTAGTGGCGCGCGTGGCTCGGAATGGCTGTTAAGGGTGTTTGGGAGGAGGGGGTGGGAGAGGAAGACGCAATTTCTTTCCAAAGGGATTCTCTCGGAGAAGTCTCTCTCACTCCTGGACGATGGTTTTTTGTAGTTTTCGAGTGGGTGGAGTTTAAATGGGGGAAACGGGAGTAAAGAGGTTAAATTTTGGAAGATCGAGAGTGCGAGACCTTTAGCTCCGTAAGCCCTTATGTTTTAGACTTTTGGGGTCGTCAAGGGCAGCGCTGTTGTAGTCTTCATGCCGTCTCCCCCGTTTCTTGTCGACTCCTCTCTTTCTCTCTCACCTTTCTAAAGGTTTCATCGAATATATTATCAGGGTGGAGGAAGGGGCTCAGTGAACCCATGAATTATGAGCCTTGGTGGAATTCTCATACAAGCTAGTCGTTTCTTCTCCATACATTGGTATTTAAAATTCTCAAATTAGTCTCGAATATGTAGGCATAATTGTAGTCTTTAGTAGTAGTAATAGTAGGCATAAGTGTATCAAATTAGTCTCGAATATGTAGGCATAGTGTAGAATATGTAGGCTTAGTGTAGAATACGTAAGCATAAGTTTTTTTGTTGGTATTAATTCTTGTGAATTTATTTGAAAAACGCTGGCTTTTTTGGCCCATCTGCTTTTGAAATTTGAAAATGGGCGCTCTTCTACACATTTATTCATATTAATTGGGTTTGAAAGATATTCATTTATTGACGTCCTTGAAAGATAAATCATTAAAATAAATATGCACTAACAATGTAAAATAATGTATTTTTGTTTAGGAAGTTTATTGATTCAACCGTCGAGGCTATGAAATGTTCATCTCTCTACAGATTTAGCGTCTCAGCTTGGAAATTAGTTTTAAAGTTTTCCTAATCGATTAACTTGGTGAAAAATGGCCGTTTGTCTCGGATTTTGAACCCATATGTAAAGAATAATCATGCAAATTCTCAACTTCATCAAAGCTGAATATTTTCTCGTCTTAAGTCATCTTTTCCTTGCTCCTAGTTGGATTCCTCTTATTTCATATCATGGAGGAGAAAAGAGACCATTGTTGAGAGGAATAAATTTATTGATAAAAATACGCCGGGACTCGAATATAAATCTCATGCTTTTCAAATGAAGCCGTGAAAATATGAATGGAATTTCTGACGAACTATTCATTATAAATTTCCTCCGCTTCACAACATTAAATTTAAGTTATTGGAATCTTTCTTGTCTCTGAGAGAGATCGTCGTACCAGATGGATGCGTTGAGAATGCTGAGTAATGTAGAAGTTTATTCTCTTCTTTTGCTTGAGATACATGTATCAGTTAGATTTGTCTATTATAACCTACACATTTGAGGTCCTTCATTACTTATCGTGCTGAATTACTCAAGGCGTGCTTTGTAGTTTATGTGAAACCTGAAGGCTATAATAACATTTCAGCGTTTTTTTTAATTATTCAGTTTTGGAGAATAATTTTCCGACTGGCATTGGGATATTATTTCAATCTAATCTCTGCATATTTCGTGAGAGATATTTTAGAAGGAATTCGTATTATTCCATATGTGTTGCTTTCTCCTTTTTGCATTTACGGAATTAATTGGTGGAGAGAGGAATGCGTAGAAAACTCAAAGATCCACTACTTTTTTTCTAATGAAAAAAGTTTCTCGGAAAATATGCCACTCTTGTTTAATATCCAATTTTTCGTGTGGAACTAACTTTTTCTCCTGTTGCTAACTTTTAAATGAAGGCAGATTTCTCTATCGATCATCAAACAAACGTTCCAGCCATGATATTTGGTGGTATTTTTCCCACTGCTGTCGCGAGTAATTCCATTTATTTTAGCTTTGCCTCAATTACATCCGTAAACAATGGACTTTTGTACCATGTATCTGACCTACATGCGCGTATTACTTTGTTTGAAGAAGCGGATGCTATTTCATCATCGCTCTCATACTCGGAAAGCCGTGAACAAAAAACGAGAAGGACGACTTCCCCTCGGTGTCAGTTCTGAACGAGGACTCCCGTCGGATTTAATTAAAGTGTTTCATTATTTTCGCTCGCCTTACCTCCCAACAGTTTCACATACACACACCGAGAATGCCTCGCACGGCGTATCTGCGTGTTTCCGCCCGAGTAATTACAAATTAAACTACAAAATATCCGCGGGCGCTTTTGTAACTCTTTCGCTGCTTCATTTTTTTCACACGGAAAGTTGCGAATACTGCATCCATTTTTTGTTTTTGTTTATTTTTTCGCCCACAGTCTCCGACCTCGCCCTCACACGAGGACCGTGCAAACCTCTCTTTCATCCACCCTTGGCTTTTATTGTCGCTATCCATTTTCTTTTTCGCACCCGCTCGACCAATGGGAGAGCGGCGTTCATTCAACGTGGAGGATCGAAAATCGGGTTGGGTTGGGACGCCACCACTGGGCTAAGTTTTGGGCTCCATTCAACCCGCGTCACTGTGAAAGGTGAGAGTGCATTCACCTGTCCACACCGAACCATCGACCGCTTCGCTAATTCTGCGCGACATCGTTCGCTTCTGTCCCCCTCTCTCGAATGACCCGCGTGACTGCTCATGTAATTATGGCGTTGCCTGATATTTTCCGCGTCATTTTTGTTACCGCGTTTTTTTTTCTAAAATTAAAAACTCGTCGCTTCGTATTAGCGGGTGTTCTCGCGCTATTTTTCTTTCGCGTTCATCGTTTTCTTTTGGAGGTTTTTCGTGGTAGTGTGGAGCATTGAGTACGATCGTTCTCGTTCCCTGCTCGTGCGACTTCTCGCGAACGTTCAGCGCCAAGCGCGACTGACTAGGTACTTGCCCTCGTTTTTTGTGATTCTTTGGTATCCTCCTCTGGGTGATTTGTGGCCAGGTCTGCTCTCGTATCCTTAGGTCCTTGTACGAGATCGATGAGATCACTGATGTTCGTATGAGGTGCTAATTTGTTGTTTTGATTATCCCTTGGTGTCTCGAGGGGAATAGATAGGGGAGTTTGCCATCTTTGGAGTCCTAGACATCCCTCATCATTCCAAGGGCTAATTTTCTGCTGCTCTTCAGTCAATTGTCGTACCAACAAATCACTTTATTCGGTTACAGTAATTATTAGGTGATTATTTTATATTTTAGAATACCTATTTAATATTTGTTACTTCCATGATATGTATTCAATCTGTTGCCTTTTGCGTTGGTTCTTCCTATTTTGGAGAAGAATGGTGAACGACTGCTAGTTAATATAAATTCTTTAAATGTTCCTCTTGCAATCGGGAATCCTGACTGTTGTTGTTGCTGTTTTGGGCATTGGGCTGGAAAGCAGCAAGTCCATTTTTTTCTTTGGCAATTTCCATCGGTATTTAATTCCTTCAAATACATTCGCAACATTCTTGCTATACATCTCATTTCATATCTTCAAAAATTCCCTGTTCTGCAGATAGTATCGTCTTTGCTGGATTGCCATAATAAAGAATGTTCCATGCTCTTTTTTTATTGAATCCTTACCTTCAAATTTGTGTTCCTGGTTGTTACTAGACTCCTCTTCTGTCGGTATTAATTCTTTTCTCGGGGCTATTTTGTTCAGCATTCCTGTTTCTTCCATTACTGGTGACTTGTTTCGGATTCGGGCAAAAATTTGCATGATGACTACGCGAAACAGGGATATCCCCCTTCTAGCACTCCTCGGATTCAAGAGCGCGAAGGAGTTCGTTTCCGAGAGTAGGGAGAGTTGAAACACTCGGCCGGGCCCTCTGACTAATGGCGTTCCCTGCAAGTCGTAGTTTTTTCCTCGCGTCCAACCTCTCTACACCCGTCCCTCATGCCTCCCGCTGGTGGGAATAAAATTGAAAAAAAGAAGAAAATGGAGGACCTTAACTCACCACCGTACCAGTTGTTTGGAGCGGGAGGGGGGAAGGGAGGGAAGAAAAAAATTTATCTCGGTTCAGGGATCTGGGAGGGCGTCGAAAGGACTCAGTTCACCGCGTGGAGGGGAAAGAGGAAGGAATCCGGAAACCATGCGTGGAGATAGTTGTGTGTAAGGGGCCTTTCACGGGATGACTCGGCCGTTATTTTGCTTCATCCCGCCGCCGCGTCGAGTCTCGCCGTTCGAGTGTGTACCGCGGTAATGAAGGGCGCGAGTCAACACACCAATACACCTCTAACGTCGTGGAAGGAAAGGAAAAAGAAAGCTGTAATAAAAGGAAACAAAAAATATTTTCCTCTCTTTAGCGAATAAGGTGGAGACTTCCTGGAGAGAGGAGTGAAGTATGCGCAAATGTTGGATAGAAAATAAGTTGGTAAGGGCGAGAGCCAAAATAAATATGTGACTCCTAAAAAATAGGCTTGTATTTCAGCTTTAGCATCATGCTACGCGGATTTTCGTAGCTTGCGTATTAATTGGGTAAAATTCGGCATCTTAAAGTCACTTTTCTTTTAATTTTAGTGGTTATTCCCCGTTGATCGAGTCTAGAGTATTTCATTATTTCCCCACTTGCAACTTTGGAATATTTAAACAATTTCGGCAAAATTTGTCTTTGCTCAATATTAAGACGTAGATTTATTAGTTCTTTTGGATTTATTGGTAACTTTGATGAGAAACTCCTTATTGATAATACTAAAGTATTCTCTCAAACCTGTGCCGGATGGTTTGGAAATGAGTTCTGTTGAACTAATATATATTGTACCAAGGTAAGAGAAATACATATGATAGATTTATATAGTTATTTTTTTTGCAAATAACCCTTAACATTGTGGATTTCACATGGGAGGAGCTTTATTTTGGTACGGACAAGCTTTTTGTAACTACTTGGAATTTTACATTCCTAATGAACGATGATTATATCCCTGTCATTTAATTATTCTATTTCTAGTCTGAGTTCAGGTAAAAAAAACCCTTGGAATTTCCCTAATGATTGTTAATTTTTGGGTCGTTCATTTCTATTTCCGCTCGTTTTTCTGGTGCTTAATAAGTTTTAAAATTATTTGTCATATTTGTATAATGCACCACAATGTATTTTTCGAGAAAGCAAATGTTAAAAAAGCAAAGTGAAGTTGCTATTGAAAATATCAATCTATTACATAAGTGCCTAGAAATTTCATTTGGATCTTATTTTTGAGCCTTAAAGCGGGAAGGAAACAGGGAAGGGATTATGTGAACATGTGAGAACACGCCGCCGGAAAGAGTGCCTTTAGAATTAAATTTCACCAGATTGGCAATGAGGACTCACAATGAGTCACGAGCTTCATTTCCATTAACTTTTTTTCTCCAATAGCAGCGGCTAGCCTATACGACATCCGCTCGTTTCTCACTTTTAATCCCATATACCCCTAATCGGCAGATTAATCGATATTAATGAAATTATACTACGCCGGAAAGAAATCGAGGGAAAAATGTAATTATGGAATTAGAAAAAAAATTAAAATCGGAGAAACTCGTGTCGCGGAGAGTCGGTCCGGGGAGAAGATTGGGTTTTCGGGGGAGAACTCCCTCCCCAACCGCCCGTTACGCCCTCCATCGTGATCCTCCCGCCCACCTCGAACTCCCTGAGTTTCAGGGTTAGGGGAGTGAAATGTGGAGTTGGGTGCACTCAGGGTGGCTGAGGGATAAGTATGGTAAGGGTGCGAGGGTCAATTCCCGCCGGCGGAACCCCTCAAAAATCTCCCCTTTTCCCACCCTGCCTAAGTTTTTTCCCTAATTTAATTTTCTGTTTGGTTTTAATTCATTTCCCCCCGTCTCAGTTGGCTTCAAATTAAGTGAGAGGGTTACGAATTTAAAGAAAAAAATTCCATTTTTCGAGATGAGCGGGTGTTCGGTGAGAGTTTTGAAACGGGTGTGAGATGGGGGAGATTAGGAGGAGAGAAAAGGAGAGGAATTGAAAGAAAAATTTTCCTCTTATGCTTGAAATAAAACAATTTCATCCACGTTGCAGCGCGCTCTTGCTTTTTTGCATGTAACTCAGCTGATCTCACGGGGAAGTACAAGCTCCGGAATCAACAATAACACCCCTGGCGAGTAATGTTTTTCAGTCTAGGTTCCTGTTTAAAATGCGCACATGTGCCAGCTGTTTGCGATCCCGGAGCACGAGATGTTATGTAGGTCACAGCGCTTTATCCTGGGATATTCAGTCTCCTTCCCCGGTGGTGTCGCATTAGATCATATATCATTCCGAACTTGGCACTTTCGCGTTTAACCTAGGAACTACCAGAATCAATTTCCAGTGGAGGCGCTTTTTGCGGTGTGTGGAAGGGGTAGATGTTAGGTTTAAGCGCGAATTGTTTCGCTGTATTTCTCGTTTCGGGCCCTGAATTTCCTCATGCATTCAAGATTTTTTGGAAAATTTTCATGCGTAAATAAATATATAAAAACATATAGCGTTCAAGTTTCAAATGCATAGGAAGGTGAGTGAGGTGCGTAACATACAAAATTACGAATGAGAGGGCAATAGTGTCGTGCAAATGGTTGCGGTAGCAATGAATTGAAATATTGTTAGTGGTGTTAATGGATGAAAGGAGCATTTTCATGCAATAAAAATCACGCTTTCCAACAATAGGGCCAGTGGTCAGTTCGGAGTTCGCGACGCGTGGTTTTTTCGCGCGTTAATATTCAACAGATTGGTGGTGAAAACTTGGTCAACCTTGGTCTTTAGAGCCGTGTGCCGTCTCGTTTGCATTTTTGACGAGGATACCCGAGCGTTCTCTTTTGATTCAAATGCTACACTTTGGCTGATTTCAATTGTTTTGAGTTTGCTTACTTCCTGCATAACTGCCAATGCTTTCGTGCCGCCTTCCTTAGTTACTGGGTGCTTGTTAATTTGGTGAGTTTTATAAACAAGTCTCATTTTTCCTGGTGCAACCGTGCTGTTCAATGATGTCTATCATGAATAAAGTTCCGCGTTACTTTTTTCAGAGAGTATGAGCGGTAATAAGTTCATTTTACATTCGCCAAAACTACAGGGCATCGCAGAGCATGTAGATAAAAGTTTTGATTTCACAGAATCTCTGTGGATACTTTTGTCTGGTGTGGAGTTTTCCATTTTTGGACATCTTTTGAATGGGTGTATCCAATCGGAGGTCCAGTTCCCGTTCTTAAAATGGAAAGTCATAATTTATTGACACAAAGGATATATATTCAAACAATTTGTGAAATTTGTGTCAAAATATTTTTTTCAGGATTATAAAGATTTTCTTTCTGATTGCGTTACTGATAGTTGACTTTGGCGTCAGCCTCCAGAAGCGTTAGTCTTCATTTGCCTTTCTCCTTAACTTATGTGTGCTTCTGTGTTATTATTTTAGACATTTTACTGGCACATACGTTTGACATTTGAACTTTTGTAAAAGGGTTTGCTGCTGTGTATTTTTACTTTTGTAGGCAGATAGATATAAGGTAGATAGGCACATGGATGCTTCTTTTCTTTATGTTTAGCTGTCTTCTTATTTCAAGTGTTTCTACCTAAAAATTAGTCCTTTCTAAATCCTTCAAAAATTGATAGTCAACATTTATTAATTGATCCCTCAACCCTGTAATTGAACTAAGTATAGTCTACACATTTGCCTCCGGCTTATAGCGGATGAATTCTCAATAGTGACATGAAATCTTTAAATTTAAATAATTTAATTGGCTTGGGTGTGACAATAAACAAGTACGAGAGAATTAAACTCTATTATAATCGAGTATAAATGTTGTTTTTTCCTTCTTTGAACATTTAAAGATGTTTATGAAATAGATTGCAGCGACTAAATACTCATCCGAGGGAATCGACAGTGGATTCGGGGTGAAAGAGATGGAGAAAGTTCTACGCCCCATTTGTTCTTGCATAAGTTGCTGCATCATGCCTGCCAATTGTAAAGGCTGAGAAGCCAAATTGATGAACTGTCGTATAACCTCCATGAATACGTGTTTCTAAGATAAGTTGCGATATAGAGAGTATGCCGCTCAAATATAAGCAAAATAGAGTAGCGAGGATTGGGCAGAATTGAAGATTATTTCAACAGAGCCTGTTTCTTAAGACAAACCAAAAGAAAGTCCTTTTTACTGTGCGTCTATCGAAAAGAAACGCCGTAATATGTGTACATATCTGCTTGTATTTGTGTAGTTTCCGACTTGCTGTATTTGAAAAGAACATTTGTTTTATCGAAAAAGGCCTTCCTAACGGCTGTTGCGGGAAGAAATTCAAAAGTTCACATGATATTTTGTTCCTAATGTGATATTATCTGCCATGCTTTAACTTTTTGTTATAGTATTTCTTCACGCTACATTCATCTGCAAAATTGAGAGGCATAGATGTACCATAGTTTAGCAATAATTCTATGGTAATTTCTATTACCAGTTGCATAAGTTACGGAAATTCCCTCATCCTGACTCAATCCCGTCGTTACCAAAAGCTTTTCCTAGGTACAAAGCCTTAAGCCTTAAGGTAAAACCTTTTCATTTTCAGAAAATGCGTATATCCATCGGTGCATTAAGTTGTTTCGATGCTTCTTTGCTCTTCAGTGATGACTATGCCCAATGGAGCCACCAAATATTTGAACCAAACAGTTAAGTTGGGACTTTCCACTTCTCATGACCTGTACCTTGGCGTAAAAAACCTTCTGCAGAGCTCACACGATAAACCATTCATGAAATAACCTCGCATAAACTTTCATCGCCCCTGAAACGGCCATTTTGCCGGGACATCATCATCGCTTTAATCATTCCCCTGGTGAGCAAGGGGATGGATATCTCTCATTTCAGACATCCCCCATTCTCATTCAAGCCCTTAGTGACGCGCGGCTCGCAGTTTATGCATTCATGACACCCGTTGCAATCCAGTGTCCCCCTAACCCTCAGCGAAGCGTTGGTTATCTCATCAAATTATAGCCCTTTCCCCTTTTAGCGCACTCCCAAGTATTGACTCGAGAAAAATCGTGTTCTGTGAATCGTCATCCATTGGAAAGATAGGAGTATACTCTATTTCGTGCGGTATGGCTTCGAAATTTCATATGCTTCCTCTCTGGGTCGATTGGTTACTTCCGGGACATCTGAAAATCATGATCTTTTGCTCAATTTATATTGAAGCCAACATAAGCTCTCTTTTTTTTAATGTAAGTCTATTTAATAATTTCCTCCGGTTGGCTGCAATAATTGATCCGTAGTTCTGGAGTGATAAGTGGTAGATACTTTTTATTGCTGTAACGAATTTTACTTGGGTTGACCTTTGTCTACTAAATCATTTTCCCGCTTGTTAGGCAGGGAAAGCATCGTTTGGAGACTGGAGGAAGGGTGAGAAGAAACTCACCTTCGCCATTGGCCTTCTTTTTACCAAACGAATCAAGATATCCACTGTTTCAGCGCTTTATTCAACGGACGGACAGCTACGCTTTAAGTTATCTCTAATGAGCGCAAAAGTCAGTTTTGGAATTTGACTGAAAAATCTCCGTCATTACCGAGTTCCAAACCCAGATATTAGGCTTTCTGTCGAGAACCATGCCGATTTGATCCTCTTTTCATGCGATTAAGTTTTTCCCTTCCTTATTTTGCGTGCTACTTGCGAAGTTTTATTATGCCAGATACTTGTAATCACCCACTATCACTTCTAAAATAAATCAGTGAACGGATCAGAGGGATCTCCAGGTTTTTAGGTCTCATCCGGTTGATTGTGTGCTTTTTTTGCAGTGCTCTCCGAAAAGCATTCTAGTAATCAGTTTTCCGTTGGAATACACCCGTTTCCTCAGGGTTTCGAACCTGGCTATTTGGGATGGAATCCAGTGCTCCAGCCACCTTACCTACCTGGTACACCCCTGTGCAACTCACCCCTTTTTGGGCTCCCTGTGTGTACATCACTATACCCCCTCACCACTACACCCCCTCACCACTACACCCCCTCACCCCCCGTTGTCTCGTATCGCCTGCCCTCGATGCCCAAACTTTCTCCGCTCCACGTCGGCCTTCATTCCTCGCCAAAACAACACCCTTCCCTCTCGTGCTCCCCTCACCCCTTTATATCCCTCGCTACAACCCCCACGAACGTGGACTTATCCCATGATCCTCGCTCAACCCGTGTCGGTGCCTTACGCCCCCATTCTGACCAACCCCTCTGCTCTCTGTTACTTCCGCTTCAACCCCTTTCCCTCGCAACACTTATTACTCCTCACCACCCCTTCCTACGATGTCTCCCGCACCTTGCAGGCTATGCCCTCTCCGCCCTGCGACGACAAGAGGCATTCCCATGACTCCGTAACGACTTATGGGCCGCTGGCTTTGCGCGAGGAGTGGCTAATTGAATATGAAACAGTATCAGGGAGATGTCGGATTTGCATTTTCATGCTGGGGAGGGTGCGGCGCCGTCAGCGGCAAGAGGGCATTCCTCCGCGGTGTGCACGCTTAGCATGTCCTTCTCCTCCTCTCGCCTCCCCCCCCCTGCTGCTACGGGTAAACTAAATAAACGAAAACTAATAAAATGTAATTCATATTTGCGAGATATGTGATAGTATTCATGGCTAGTATATAAATGTTGCCATTACAATGTGGATGTAACTTTGTTGTAAAGAATACCATCAGGGTGCACTATTCATATTTGTAATGGGGCTAATGAACTGTTATTTTCTCCATTTTATTCGCTTATATCTGTCATTTTTTTGTGGGAATGATCAAATATTTATATTTTTATGAAACTTTACCTGTCAATTTTAAGTTGTTTTGATGTACAGATAATTAAAACTTTGAATTTACTCGTCTGTTGTTAATGTAAAATAATATCAATCGTTCATAAGCGTAGCTTTAGAGCTCAATGAGTAAAAAAGGAGTTTAATTGTATTTTTAACTAATAATATTCCTTTTTTTAAATGTTAGTCACTCTATCAAGGTCGTGATACCATAGTCGTGGCTTTTGACCAATCTATAAAAAAAATTGAGGTTAGTTCTTCGATTCAAAACAGTATTTCTTGTATACCAAAAATAAATAATTCCTCTAATTTCTTGCCTCTTTGTGCCACAAAATATGCCTTCTCCTTTAGCGAAATTGCTAATAATTACATACATAATTGCTGAGAGGCCTTCAAAGGCAAAAATGTGTGAATACTATTGTTCTACAAGTATTATTTACTGGCTCTCTGGCTTAATAAATATTATTCAATACCAAACTATTCCTCCACCAAAAACATATCTCTCATACCACCCGTGAAAATCCTTTTCCCTTTTTCACCAAATGAAATTCTTGCTGACTAACATGCGCTTGGGCATAAGCAGATTGTTGCAGTTTAGACTCGGGCGTGTTTTCGTGTCGCTGTCTGCTCGGTGTACCTGCGTGCATTAACAGGCACGTCGTGGGTGGCGTTGCAGGTTTTTTTTTAATTTCCCACGGAACACTTCGTTCCCTTTAACGCAGTCCTTCAACTAGTTCGTTAACCCTTTATTGCGCTCCTGCGGGCCCAACGGGAGGGGGACGTGTCAAATGAAGGGCGCGATTTCCCGGTGGCCCTTCCTCGCTCGTCCTCCCTCCGCAACTCTTGCCCGTCATGAATTCCTTAACCGCTGAATTCACGCCGTGGCTGTGGGATTTTTATCGGCCATTTTATGTATGCATCTCACTTCCGCTGAAAGTTAGTCAATTCAAGTGCTAAAGGGAGACTATCTAACCACGTCAGTGGTTAGCACTTGTTTTGAATATCGGTAGAGTACGATATTAAGTGGCGCAGTGTCGGGCAATGTTATGAATTAATGGTCATTGCATGGCGTGGACTTCCCCTGATGATGAATTTGGCAAAATGGTGAGCAGCAGACTATTTTATAAATAGTCAACAATTTCTAGCTCCTCGACGGTAAATATTTGTCATGGGATAGACAAGGGTCATCAACTTTTCCCGTTTGATGAACACGCGGTTTTTTATTGTTATTTTATTTAATTAATACAATATGTGCCCTCATTTATCATTTATAAAACCCCGTCAATTTATTTCTCGGCATGTCTCTTCAGGACAAGAGTGCTTTGATGTAAGCAACCAGTAGCATCGCTAGAAAAGAAAAGTTTTCAAAATTGTTGATCCCATAATGTGAAATGTTTACTGCAACGTAATATTATATTTTAAATGCTGTGTAAACTGGTGAAATCTTATTTTTGCAGCTCGCTCCCGAAAAACTTCCTTCGCTTGAAGTGGTGTAGAACTACTATAACTAATTAAGCATTTGAAGCTTGCTTAAAATATCGGTGAATTAAGGGCAATTAGTTGGATCTATTTGGTGGGATTAAAGATCCCTGAGCTTCTTGAATGTGGAAGTGATTGCTTTCTTTAGTGTCTTCAGTGCTGGCTTCCCATTCCGAGGGTCAGGGTTTAAATCCCAGTACTGGCGGATGTTTTCAGTGAATCTTTCCTTTTTGCAAGTTGGTGATCACTTCGAGTAAAATACTCTATCCTTCGAGAGGAACGTTATACTGTGGCCCGTTTGACGCCATAAGTTCAGAGTAGGCCAAACTGACGACAGATTACCCTCCTTTTTTCTCCCCTCTTACACCTCATGGAGTAAATGAACTCTCTTTATCAGCCAAACAACCAGCCAACCAGGCATTGGGAGACACGTGTTGGAATACAACGTAATTCTTCATATTGGGATTATTTGAAAGGCTCAATGCATGTACTGGTATTCTACAGATCTTTTTTTTCAATTAGAGTTGTCCAAAAACTTGATCCCGGATTTATTGTGAATCGAATAGTTTCATGATTCCATCATGGGGCTCTCGTGGCGCGGTCAGAAAATCGGCATTGAAAGGAATCACGCTTAGCCGAAGACAAAATGCTCGTGCTCTGCTGCTGGTTCTCCACGGCTTTGTCCGCTCAACCTTTACCACGTCGTCCGCATTCCGCTGCGCCCTCTGCATCAGCCACCCCTCACGATAGGAAGCACTAACGGCCTCGTGGGCTCGGTGAGGGATTAAAAGTGGCCACCTCTTATGGCCATTAAGGGGTCCTGAGCTCGGGGATGTGGGGTGCCTCTGCCACCCTCGGTAGTCTTGAAGGGGTAGGGCGGTGGCTTATGGGATTTCCCCGCGAGTATCACACGCTTAAATTGACGATGTGGGGTGGCATTGGGAAAAGGTGGTCGGACCACCGTTTGGCAAAACTGAATGAATTAAGCATTGGATGGAAGAATCCAAATGGATAGCAACGGAAGAAGAAGAGGGGAAGGAGTCGCTTAAGGCTTTCTTTGCGCTGCACGGGTGAGATTACACTAATACATTATGCGCCTCAATTCGACTTCCCCCTTGTAAGAGGGGTGTAAATTAATCTGACGGATAAGTGCGTTCCTGCAGTGGTGAAGGCTTTTTTGTTCCTCAGCCCTGAGAACCTACCGCGTCTGCCGGAAATTCCGAGAGAGTCCCGGATTTCCCGTGGTCCTGAAAATATTTCTTCCGAACAGTTAATTTTCCCTGATCCCCTTCTTCTGAAACAAAAATCTGGTCCAATTAATGTCCTTCAGCGTGCGAAGCGTGGTTTAGGCTATTAGGGTTCCCAACCTAAGATTGCTGTGACGAGTCTTTTGAATTTTTTGTATTTCTTGCTTAGGTTATGCATGTAATGTTTAAGCATGCAAGTTATACAAGTAATTATTAAAAAAGTATCTGTGTTATGAATTAAAAAATATTTTTTATATGCGCTGTCAATTATTACCTATATATCAATTATATAAAAATGGCTTTTTGAAAATACTTGTTGAACATAGGAAATTAAAGATATAAATGGTTGCAGTATTTTCGCTTCTAATTTACGGCAAATTGAGATTGAGTTTCTTTTCCTATGAAATTACTTAGTAAATGATTTAAAGACCGTTTTAATGACAAAGCAGATATTTGATGACGCGTAAAATGAAGAAGTAGAGTACATGATCTCATGAAAGGCCTCTCTGATAAGTAACACTTTAAAGCGAATAATCGCGATTTATGTCTCACTAGCATTAAGTTTTTAAATTCCACGAGAGACATATTTGGAGGGATATAATTATCACATTTTACTCGTTTAGAGCACATAGTATATAACAAGCAATTATGGCATAGATTTTGATATTTCTATCATGTTAAATATTAGCGCTTGTAATAAGTCGTATACTATCAAGGTGATACTATCAAGAAATAGTCGAGAAAACGAGGATACATTTGCGCATCTTGCTGAAACAGCTGAAACTATGGGTTTGAATATTAACGAGGAGAAAACCAAATGTATGGTGTTGTGCAAAAATTAAGTTGAAAGAGGAGAAGACAGAAATAAAACATTCAACCAAATACAGATAGAAGAGCACTTTAAAAATTTGGGAACAATGGTCACAAATGATACTCTATTGCAAAAGAGATTCAAGCGAGAATCGCAGCAGAGAATCGAGCATACTATTCTTTGCAAAATGTATTCAAAGGAAAAAAGTTAGTAGAAATGTATCGAAAAGAATCTATAAAACTGTCATCAGGCCAATAGTCACCAATGGTTCGGAGGCATGGACGTTGACGGTGAGAGAAGAGAATTTGTTGGAGAGGTGGGAAAGGAAAATTCTTTGGAAGATCTATGGACCAGTCAGTGAGGAAGGACAATGGAGAATTGGAAGGAATGAGGAATCGCAACAGCTGTATGAGGAAGATGAAATATTAACAGAGATTAAGAAATCGAGAATTGGATGGGAAGGGCATGTTCAAAGAATGGATGGGGATAGAGCACTGAAAAAAGTTTTAGAAGGAAAAGCAGAGGGAAGAAGAAGTAGAGGAAGACCCAGGAAAAGATGGGTGGAGCATGTAGAAGAGGATTTGAGGAAGCTGGGGGTCCGGAGGTGGAGAGAAGTAGCGGAGGACAAAGAAGAATAGAAGGAAGTTGTGAAGTGTTTTACATGGACTGTAGCGCCAAAGATGATGATGATGTAATATGTCATAAATAATACCTATTGCTTTCGTGGAGCAAGGTGACCCATCAAGAAATCAAATAGTTATCTCCTTGCTATTTATGATTGAATCATAGGTAACCTAGCTTCGTCTATATAAGTCTTTAATTTACTCTGAAAGGTTTATATAATAATTGAATTTGCATCACATGCTCAGGTCCAATCAACTCATCCATGGCTTAGTCTTAATACTTCTTTATGCAAAGGTGAAGCAGTTTACGCTTCTGTTTACTTTCCCTCTTTAAGTTCATATTATGGTTTTAATGCAAAAATTTAAGCAGAATAGCTAAGTCCACTCTCGCAAACGGTACTGGAATAATAAATAGCCCTTTTTAAATTGCTGGGGAGTATTTTCACTGCGCTGGAGCATGGAGTAGGAATCATAAAGGGTCTTGCGTTCTATCTCGTTTCCGCCACGAAAATTCGCCCTTGGAGAGCTATCCATTCCGTGAAGCTGCCCGACAATGGAGTGTTACCACTTCTCCTTCTCCAGCGTGGGATTTTTTTTCGCGGATGGCCTCCATTCACATGCTTAAGCACATTTATTCCAGAGAGTCCGAGTGCTCTCGGGTCAAGCTCTTCTGCTTTTGCATTTGAAAGGGTTGCTTCACTTGGGCAACTAAAAAAATACTATTTTATTGCTCCTGCCTCATTACTGGCATTGAGGCATTATCTCTTATTCAAAGTGTGTTATGACTGGACCAGCGTTCGAAGGTGACATAAAAATACATTATGTTCGGCACCTTGCATCATGTATACTCAAACTACTAGGGGACGAATAAGTCCAGTTGCTATAGTCATTGTTCATCGATCAAGAGGTGGAATTCATAGAATGCACTAGGTATCTTGTAATAGGTATATTGGTTGATTAATTGGGAAGGCTAACGATATTCGAGTTCATTTCCGCCATTTCCAGTTAGCCACTATAAAATGAAACTATGAAGAATAGGAATCGATTTATTGATTTATCTTCACTTCCCTGAACACAGCACATTTGGGCAATTTACACCGGGTGAATAACAATAACAACAGACGAACGAAATGACCCTTGCGCTGAGTGGTGATAATTCCACCCAGGCGAGGTTCGAACACGCAACCCTCGTGTTTCAGGCGAGGGCTTTACCCCATCGCCACCGGGGCCAGCCTGTTAAAATGCCTGTTAGTCCTATGAAACCGGAAAATGATGGACTCTATACAATTATCATTGAATGTGTTAAGAGTGTGTGTAGCTTTGTGTATAATGGGTGAATTTTCAATGCATTGAAGTTCGTTGGGCAAGAGCAAATTCTAATACAACAGCCAGCGAGTGGTCATGAATTAGCGCTTGGTTGAAAGCATTAATGCAAACTTTGCCTTGCAATAATACTTCAAATCATTACTTTTTGTAGGTGTAGCACAATCCTATTTCAATAGACAATAGGTGATAAGAGCATCATATCATGTTTTTAAGTTTCTCAAATCTAATTTTTGCTTCATACAGTTATAATAAATTCGGATCTAGAGATCGTAGTCCGAAACGACGGGTGAAAGCTTGCCTCGTGTATAATATAGGTAATTCTAGCGGAAATTTAGGCTAGAGGTTTATCCTTCTATTATATTCGTGACACAACGGTGGCGTATACCTATTCATACCAATCATCATGCGACCCGCCACCGGAGTCGTGAGGCAGGGGGCGTAAGAACATCAGCCATGATTAAAATTCGATGTGTAATTTTTATTACAGCGTGGTTGACTATTTTGGGCCTGAGCGCCAACTCAGGGAGAATTTGAATCACTGTTCTGTACTTTGGCGTCAAAAACGTTTTAATACTTTACAATTCCTTCGCAATTAATGAAATTCCGAAATTTATATTCCAGCCACGATTTCCACCGTGATTTCAGGTGCGTCAACTTTTTTTTGTAATTTTGCGAGAACGCGCCGACGGTGAAGTTTGAAAGGGCACTTTAATTTATTCTTTTTTCCTACTCGCGAATTTCCACGTTTTTCCCGATTGACGAAACGGAGAGGGCTTCTCCTGAGTCTGGTAATGTTTTATCCATCTCTCTCCCTCTCTCTCTCTCCTCTCTTGAATGGCTCGTGCCTTGCCGCGCAATCTTTTTTCTCGCGTTCCTTACCCACTCTCCCCTTTTGTGAACACCGTCCCCCGGACAATGAAGATCGTCGAAGCTTTTGCGCTCTGCGCGCTCGCCAAGGCGGGCGTACGGGACTCGCAAATGTCAGACAATCGCAGTCCCGTATCGATTCACGGCACAGGTGCTCTCACTCACTCCGACTCTCTGTCTCCTCCTCTTCTTCGTCTTCGATCGACGGTCGTCCGCTTGGCGGGACACAAGCGAGGAGTTTGCGCGCGAGCCCATCATGACCGATTCGATTTTCGCTTCGAAACTAAATCTAAACTATTCTCGTCTCATTTTCTCGCACACTCTCCGCTTCGAATCTTATTCTGCCCCAATACACGCAGTAAGTTCCTAACTTTGGATGTACGGTGGCTATCAACGAAGCGTCCTCTTGGTGTCATTTTCAATATTGCTTGGGATGCTATTGCCCAGCGTAGTGTCCAGAATCTGTTACATATTTACATTAATTTTTAGAATTTCCCGGGAATAATCATTTGCCTAAACAGGTATTCGAACCCTGGTCTGCAGCACTCGCGTTGGGTGGGTTAGTCAAATTATCTTCCCTATTTACCAGCGATGAAATATGACACCTAAGTTGTCCTGTAGTATTATTGCTTGGTTGATTAATTGGGAAGGCCTACGATATTCGAGTTCATTTCCGCCATTACGACAGTTTGAACGAGATATAGTTTCACCTTGAGTTTATTGTATTTGGTCTCATCTTAGTGAAAAATATCTCACCTTTTTATATATACCACTATATCAGCCACCTACCGCTCTTACTTTCGAGATATTTTCCAGTAGCCGTTTAGCATTGCATATGGTACTTACACGTATGAACTTCTGAAAAAAATTATTTATTTTTAAATTCTGATTTTCCAAAGCTTAGATGTTGGCAGAAAATTGGCAGTGTAGATTTTACGATTTTCTCGACTATTTCCAAAATGAATGAGTGCCGCAGTAATTTCTACAGAATCACAAAACAGTCCTTCTCTCATTAACGCATTTTCACCGTACGGTCATTGAAATACGAGCAAAGTTACAAGGACTTATATTTTCAATATTTATTTAATTACTGAGAATTTTAGTGGAAAAATCCTCAATTGTGTGCCGTTAATATTACAATATTTGTTTAATGCTCCTTATCGCTGATGAAATTAAAAAATCGAAAATGATCACTAATATTTCAAGGGAGTGATCTCGCTCAAACTACCTTAAGGCGAGGTGGGAAAGTTGGTAAGTAATTACTAATGAAATAATGGAGGAAGTATGGAGGGAAACCCGGTGTTTGCGTCAGCCTGCCTTTGCGAATGGCGGTAAGGATCCACGATTTATCGGACGCACCGACGAACGGAAAATCTTTCCTGAAGTTCTCTCCGAATCGAATCAAATGATGGATCAATATTTCAATAAATGTCTTCGCCTCCACCGAAATTCGAAACGGGGACCTCGGATGGGATGCTCTCCAGCCGCCACTCCAACCCGATCTCTGTTCCATTTTGCACTTCTTGGAGACTTAAGGGAAACAATAAGTTCTCAAGAGGTACCGTGCATATGATGTCACGAAGTACCTGTGTTCGTGCGTCTGAAACCATTGCTAAAATCATGGGTGTTAATCGTTAACATTATGCCAATCAATAATACTTGATCCGGATACATTCTCTGTGGGCCACCCGCCTAATGCACTCTGCGAGAATCCGGAAGATTTTCGTTCGAATAGCATTCTTGGCGAATGTTTTTATTCTATTAATTTCTCATTTAATGCGTCTCTTATGGCCAGTTGCAGGAACTACACATATGTATTCTTTAAAGTTGTGCGACCCATAAGCCATTCAATAAGTGCAGCCAGAACATTCAATAAAAATATTGGTTTCATCACTTGTTGCATGGAGTTATGATCTCCATAAGCAGCCAATATGACGGATGTGCAATGAACCACTTGGAGACTTAAATAAAAGGATGCTCGATTAAAGATTTGTTTGAAACAAATGGCTAGTTTGTTTTGTCTTACTGAATAATTATTATTAACACTAGAAATTATTTATGGTTAAACGGGCTATACTTACATAACTTTTATCGGGTGGTAGAAGGTTAGATCGAATATTCGAAGCAGTTAACTATTGATAAATAAGTTTTGTAACTAGTGGATGTGTTCCTACATTTTGAATTCTTTTTATGAGATCTATAACTCCATGGATTTCATAACTATTGATTCTATTATTGAATGTCCTTGCAACCGGCCCTTAATGAGACTCAAGAATGTGTGAAATATTCGCTCTAGTTTGATTGATCGGCTTTATATAATCGCACTAGTCCTCGGCTCGCGTTTTTCGTTGCAGCCAGCATTCGTGATTTGTTTTGTTCTTGATTTTTTATTCACCAATCGAATAGTTTGTTAATTTGTTCCAAAAGTTGTCAGAGCTGTGAATGCTGAACAGGAAATTTTGGTAAATGAATTACGTACGAATTTTTCAATATTGACACTTTAAGAGAAAATAGGGTTTTTTACGTGTTTATGAAACAGTTTTTACTTGTGCAATCTCATTTATCAGCCAACGTAATATACGTTACTTGTGACTGATTCACAAAACCTTTACTTAGCTACGAATTTTTTTTGAGGTACCAAAAGAGGGGTAAAACTCTTGTTCTATGCTTTTAACGGCAAAATTAATGAAAAACTGAAGCACAGATTTCACAATTGCAAATGCCGTGCAATACATGATTATTGGAAAAGAGGCCTCGATCTGCAACTTTCGTATTCTATTTCATTGTTTATTTTCCACATTTTTCATTATCCTCCTTATTTTCATGAAAGAAAATTCACGGGAGTAATTAATCATTAATATCATAAAAGTCGTTTAAGATTAGTCTTACCAAGTCATTAAAGGATCATTATTCCAGTAAGCTAAAAAAGGTGATTTGCGTGATTTGCGTTTGTGATTATTTGCGTGATGCATCCCATAGTCCATATTATCCACCTAAGAAACCGGGGATTAAATTATCAAAAATGGTGTGTCGTTTGATGACAGTCCATATTGATTGTATTGGCGACTATTGACGGTGGATGACGCTCCAAAGTGTTTGTGTACACTCGAACATTTGGATAAAAATTTAAGTTGTGGAAACTATTGATTGAAAATAAGCCCTTATAATAAAAACTGCATGGTAACGTCGTATGATTTTCTACCGTGTGTAACAGCTGACAATTATAGATATCCTTTGGTTATATTGATGTTAGGCTCCAGATCCCTCACCTTCTTGGACCTTTATACATATCGTTTTGACCCGAGAACGCAAGATAAACTGACCTTGTGCTAATTCTTACCATCAAACGAATTGCGATTCCACGGCTTGTCGGCAGATAGCGTGCTATTTTATTTTACCTACGAAGAAAGTTCCCAGTGGCCATATCCTGCGCTAGATTTGGCGCATCAGAATTATCTAGCGCACCGAGCTTTCGTGCCGGTCTGTCATGTTAATTTGTGACGAGTACCGTAGATATTTAACTAAGATTTATTCATGCATTTCTTTTTATATGCACAATAAATTGCATTTCACTTCAGTGAATTACTTCCCCTAGAATCCGTCCACGCCGAGAGGTAACTCTGATGGAAAACGTCTGGCGGTGTGCGGGCACTCTTGAATTCGTCACCTCCGATTCGTCGTTTCGTGGAAGTCGTGGGATCGGATTTCAATCTCGTGTTCGGAGTCAAAGGGAACTGGAATATTCCTCTCTTCCCGACGTCTCCCCCTCCTTCCCTCCTCTCTCGCCCCATTCCACTAAACGTCTCCTCCCCCTCACCCCCCACCCCTTCTCCTCTCTGGTGATTAATATTTTCCCATCCATTAAACACGCCCCCCGCCCCGCCGCAACACACCCCCTTTCACACGAACACGAGAGCAGCGCGAGACGACGTAGTGTGAGCAGCGGGGTAACAACAGCGCGTTCCGCAGACGTCGTTCTCCCCCCTCCCGACCACCGTACACGCCACGTCAAACCTCTCTCCTTCCTCTCCCAACTCGCTCACTTCCCTGGGCCTGGCTGCTTCGGATATGACGTCTACCTCCTCCTTGCAACCCCCATTCTTACCCACCCACCCTCCATCCTCCCGAGGATATATGCAGACTAGAGATTTCCTCAGCGGAGAAACGGTCGCGAGTTCTAACCTTTGGTGTTGACGTCAGGCAAGGTGAGAAGTTTCTCGCTTACGAAAATAATTATTAATAAACATCCTGATTCCCAATGCAGAGTAAGAAATTGCGTTAGTAAAACAATTCCTGTTCAGTGGAATGGAAAGGTTTGTTAATTCATTTCTTAGTATGTGATTGAACTCCACAAAAATCGGCTTTATGTCTGTGATTGAATTCCACAAAAAACACATATGGTGGAAAGATTGCCAATATAGCCTAGAATATTGCGAAGATAGGATATTTTCATCTTTGAAAGTTGAGGATCGAAGAATACGAATATTGCGTTAGGTTAGATAGTTCGTTCGTTCAAAGTATCTGTTTATACGGTACTTCTACCATCAATCGCCTTCTACGAAACCCTCTGAACTCTACATAACCCTTTGACTGACCACCAATGGGTATATAAAAGTCAATCCACGTCTTACGTCTCTCAAAACATCTACCCCTTTCGAACAATCAGAGAACGCTCCTAATTTCCCAGACTGATCAATCAATAAATGCAATCCTTGCTCAACTGTCAGCCCTGTCACAATCATTTCCAACTAGTTAAGCAGATGAACCAAACAAAATATATTGAAGATGATATATCTGAGTGAAAACAACCAATTACCATGGAGAATTGGAATAATTTTTCTTCTCTATTTTAAAAATGGTTTATACCTCCGTTTTTTCCCAACTCAGGATGAATATCCGGGAGGAAAAGATATTACAAAAATATCTAATGAACGTCTTGTAAATGCGTGATTGTGGAACCACCATCTTCTTTTATGTCATTTCAATTGGATAGAATATGATAAGCTCTGATTCGACTTTTCAAGTTTAACTTATCAGTTATAAGTCATAGACTCTGAGTTACTTTTTCTGATATTTAAGGTAGCCTCGAGGCTTCACCGTATAAGCCCCGCAAAAATCGTATTTTGCATGGTACCAAAAAAATCGGGCTCTTCAGGTTTAACGTTGCACTGGTGCCACGCGCATTCTTTGGGCTGCATATGCTAAGAACCCCTGCTGGAAAATGAAAGAGGAACTTTCCGCGCCACTCAAGACTTGAGAGTCATCGTCGTTCAAGAGACGGATAAGGGGGGCGTGAGACTCGAACCTATTATTTCGGGATGGAATCCGGCCCCCTGTACTTGGAAGGGTGTCCGTGGTACGTTTTGTCACGCCTCCAGGGGCCGGAGGGAGATTTGAGAGATATCTGTCGGGGCTGTTAAAGGGTGTTTGAGCGGCTGTGTGTACGGGAATGTCTGCGAAATTGGATTCCATGGGGGTCTCGAACGAACGGTATTGAGATGTGTTTGGCCAGGTGAGAAATACTGTTCTCCTTTGGCGGACTATAATCAGTGACCCGCATACAAAGTAAGCCATTCACCTTTACAGCCGATTCATACCAGCCTATACATGTAGTATTGAATGGAAGTAGAGCTTGTCGATTCGCTCATATTATCGGCTGAAAACCTTATCACATGCATGAATATTTCATCATCCTTCACTCCGTAATATCAACATTTGATTCTTGGCTCCGTAGTAATAATTGTGAATCATACTGACTGCAATTTTATATGAAAAGATATTACGATTCAGTGAATTTCACTGAATCGTTGAGTGAAATCATTGAAATGAACTGATTTTTGATGGTTTTGTCTTTAAGAAACGGTATATTGACTATTAGCGTGTTCATTACGTGAACTGTAGCGTTGTAATTAGGCCAGAAGTTAAATAAAGTCAGTTTTAGTAAGTTTTGTCCGGTAAATCAAATAAAACTTCCAGTATTTATGCATTCAGAGTCGACGTGCCTATTGACCATTTTACTGACTACCAATTTTAGCCATGGATGTGGAGTTTCACCTTTTCAATGTCACGTAATTCCATAAAAAAGATAAATTTTCCTATGTATAACCAATAGGAAAAGACTGCTCGAAGCAGTACCCAAAATATGCGTCATTATAACCGGAGCATGTGAAGGGATGCGCTCATTCGATGCCCTCACTATTCCTTTGGTTGAAGCGTCGTTAGTGATTAAACTTCGGTCAGATTAAATTACATCTTAATAAAAATGCTGCGTGTAAGACTCTTCGAACTCTACACAAAATGGTATATTAGAACTTCGCTACGCTATGTTAAAGTAGGTTCTAAATATTACGGTGTCAAGAAGATGGTTGCTTGAAAACGAATGTGTCTCTAGATTCTGAGTGAATAATTAAAACCAGAACCGCTCGAAAAAAGTCAAAGCTACTGAGAGCAAAGGCTGCTATTAAGCTACTGAAATATTAATATGAGATAAGTGCGAAATTAATAGGAATTCGTAATACGCATGCAAAAACTTGAAAATTTATCAATATTTTCTTTGAAGAAAGAACATTTTTTCACCTGTAAAAGAAATAATTACAGATATGAGCGAGCTGCGAAGGCATGCTTTTCACGCTTTTCCTTAAATTAAGCGCCGAATGACACATTTATTTCGTCAATGATAGGAATACCTTACACTATCAGAAAAAGTACCATTGATAAATCCTCGTGTTGCATGATTTGAAATGTCTTCTCACTGACTGAAACTCAAGGTTTTCGTATACTCTGTGAGTGGCAAGATAAGGGAACTTTGGAAGAATACTCTTCGCCTTGTTGATGGAATGTGCTTGCTCGGAATCACAGCGACAGTTACATCAAGATTTTCTGACGTCTTCGCGTCGTGTGGTGAGGCGGGTGATGATAGGGGCTAATGCGGGGATGGTGGTGGGCGAAGATAAAAATTCCGGAGTCGTTGGGCTTTCAGGCGAAATTTTTTTGAGAGCAGAGAAAAGCTGCTTCTTTCCTTTCGTATTTTTAGTAAAAAAATGAAGATTGACGGGGTTAGGAGTGCGAGTGTACCCCTACCCCGCTCCCGCCCGCATTTCGTCCCGCGTGGCAGATGAGGAAAACAAGAAACTTAAAACTGGCCATGAAATCTTTTTATCCTCCTTGTTTTGTGGTTTTCAAAGGGATAGATTTATCTGTGGCGATGTGTGTGAATACAAAGATACTAGATGAGGGTGCACTGAACGTCTTTTTGTATGGGCTTTATCGAGTTGAAGGCTTGTCAACTTTGACTCTAGATGTCACTTGGCAGTCTTCTCCGTGTTACGTAACATCATTGCGTTGTCCTTTTGATTTCAATATTCACTCATTGTCACATTCCCATTA
The DNA here is from genome assembly GCA_963169105.1 of Ceriagrion tenellum. Classification (NCBI taxonomy): domain Eukaryota; kingdom Metazoa; phylum Arthropoda; class Insecta; order Odonata; family Coenagrionidae; genus Ceriagrion; species Ceriagrion tenellum. The sequence continues at coordinate 6,331,557 of OY720636.1, forward strand.
TACTATCTTTGGTTTGTCGTGTGAGCCAAAGTGCTTAACTCAATGTGAAATTTTGAATGCCATAAAGGTTCAATCCCCTTGCTACGATCGCTTAAAGCTTTCGTGTCTCTCCGCGTGTCATTGTCTCTGGCGTTATAGGTGTGGAAGATGAAAATATGAAACCGATGCCGGCAAGTATCATAGCCCAAGTATCATATTTTTCCGCCAAGTCAAGCAAACGATATACATGTTGACATTTTGTTAATATAATTTACTTTCATGATGAGATAACATTGCATATATTTTTTTCGTAATTGACTTTCAACTTGCAATTTGTTAGTAAATCAAATGAACTCTTTTGTCAAGATATACGTATTAATTTCTTGTTTCGAAGGCCTGAAATATGATGGTAATCAGAAGCTGGAAAAATAAATTGCGCTCAACGCTCAAAAAAATATTTATACTTTTCAGGTCAAGATTTAGAATTTTTAATATTTGCTTTTTTTCTCTGTCCTCCTCTCTTCAATGTCGAAGAAAATGCCTAAGCACGGACTTTAGCTCCCCCCAGTCTCTCATTCTTACTGTCATAGTGCTTGAAACTGAACAACTTTAAATGGTTGTTCCTTGGGTATCAGGGCGAGAATCGAGAGCTAAATAAGAAGAATGGCTTGCCATAAATTGAAATTCGTGTGAAGTTATTAAACGCGCCAGGACTAATTTAATTACTTAATGTAAATGCATCAGTAGTATTTTACCTTTGTAAACCTTATCCTAACTAAAATTTAAAATGATTTCGGGGTAGCTGGCCGTGTCATTGAACCGGAATGTGATTTGTAGTGCATTTTTGCCTCACTCGCTCCAGTTGAAGCCGCCTTGTATTGTGCAATATTTAGCTGCCGCATTGACCATCGAGCTTACCCTTGGTCCCTTCCTTGACAGAATAGCATCTTGCCTTCCTTCACCTTGGGCCCTGGAACACAGAAGCCATCTAAACACTCTATGTGAACTAGGTGGTGGAGAATGCGAAGGGGGAGAGTGGTATACACGGAGACGCGTGTGCGGGAGTACGAAATGCGCGCTGCGGTCCCACCAGGGGTTCGCTGCTATGAACCCCTGGGGGAGGGTGAACGGGGCGGGGGTTTAGGGGTGGAGACGTGGAAAGACGTGAGTGGAATCCTGAAACCCTAGGAAGACAGGAGTCGTGAGGACCGGGTTGGTGGGGGTGTGGGCACGGCGGGTTGCCTCGAGTTTTTCCCTGCCGACCGCACAGAACAAAACTTTTCGGCGCCCTCATTAGTTTGACCCCTCCGTCCGGTCCTTTTCCGGAGGTCCTCTGGTCCAGGGTTATGATACCCTCACGACTCTCATCCTCCTTTGGCCACATCCCTCACTCCAACTCGCTTCCTTAACGCGACACCCATGCGCACTACGGTAGGGTTGTCTCTCGGACGACGGCGTGCCATTTTCTCTGCCACAATTATATCACCATCTCTCTCTCTCTCCTCTTTCTCTGTACCAAGTTCGTTCCTCCATCTATCCTTCACTTCCCGTCCTTTCCCCGAGTAACAAGCCCGCTTCAACTCGACCCTCCCTTGTTTTCCCTTTCACATACTCCATTTTCAGCCCCTTTTTAAAGGCATAGCGTGTCGCGCGACCCCTGTGTGGAAGTCTTTGACTTAATTTGGTCCACGTGGAGGCCCAGAGAGGCTTCAGAGGCGAAGTCCCTGCTCTAGTTTAGTGCTCCCACCTCCCACTGCCCTGTGCTGTGTGTGTCGCGGAGTAAGAATGTGCTGAGGGTTGTTTAGAAGTTAAGTTGTCGTCCGAGCAAGCTTTTTAAGTCTCTGTGAAAGTGAGGAGCCTACTCCATTATCATGGTGTAGCATGTGCTTGAAAGCTGCTCTTCCGACGAGTGTTCTCATTCTGCTCTTGAAACACACCAACTTTCTCAAAATTTCACTGTCTTATTTTCAGCGTTGATCCTTGATCCCAGGTGGCAGGCAGTGTGTGCAAAATGTCCGTGCTCGTCGGAGCACGTTTAAGTTTTACTACTCTATCTCAGGCGTTGCAAAGAAATCTACTCTGTGTTCTTCGCCTGTCAAGTGCTTATTTAAATTTATGCTTGTTTTTCCCATGCCCTGTTGCCTCCTGTTGTTTTCAAAACTATTGTGAAGATTATTCTAAGCTAGATGTATGGTTTCTGATCCATCTTTATAACCAAATGGTGTATGCATGTAATGAGTGACACTATTTCAGTAATTTTGAAAAATGAAAAAATGATGCGTGCATGCATTTATTTGGAGTTATAAATTGTACTTAATTGGAAATATCAGGCTTAATTATGCTGCTAAAATTTTTGTATTGATTTTAAAACTAATCCGAATAATAATCTTCTCAAATTAATCAGCGGACTGGTATGCTATGCTCTCGATCCTGTTTCATAAGCTCCGGATGAAGGGTAAACATCGCGGCGTTATATGATTCGCTGAATGTGGGAACCATCAATACTTCTTTAGATCATAAGGTCAAGTTCTACCCTACTTTCAACTAAGCCCAGAGTTGCTTTAGCCTCAGTGGGTGAACTGAAAGAGTCGAGCTTTGCTTGATGACGATACAGGTATTATTTTAAGAAAAAAAGGTAGATCAGAATGCATATTTTTATTTTCATGGGGTGATGTACTCAAGTTTCAACTAATCCCAGTGTTGCTTTAGCCTCAGTGGGTGAACTGAAAGAGTTGAGCCTTGCTTGAATACGATACAGGTATTATTTTAAGAGCAAAGGTAGATCAGTATGTATATTTTTATTTTCATGGGCTGTGTCACATTCATGCGGAATGAAATTTTATTATTAAACGCAGAAAAATTTCTTTGCGCCCGAATACATGAGGAGAGTTTAAATTATGTTCCGGATGAAATTATTGCCCATGATTTCGTTCATTCTATCTGGGAGTAGTTCGATAAATTCTCAAGGGTTAGCTCATTCTATTGCATTGAGAGAAGTCTATCCCCAAAAATTTTTCACGCCTAGCGAAGAGAGGGAAGCATTCCCGCTCTGCAACTCCGAAAGAGAATATCTTCTCTTCTGATGCAGTCGTTTCAATCCAAGGCGCGTGAGCCTCATCTCTCCCCTTTTCTCCCGTATAGGAAAAGATAAATAGCAGCCCTCCCCCTCCTATTGTCGTCCTTCGTTTGAAGACGCGCCGTTACCGAGTCCCGCTCATTCTTTTTTACTACCCGCGGATTCCAGCCACACACACGTGCGGCCCTGTCTTTCAGATCTTTATCCGGCCCCTCATAGTCGTGCCTTATCCATCCCAATGCCACCTCCTCGAACCCTTCAGAGTCCCGTCTTGTATAGCCATCTGTATAGTTTTCTCACCCCAGTTCCCCATTCCACCTCGCCCCATTTCCCGACCACTAGCGTTCTTGATTAATCGACACATTTTTCCTGCCTGCCATAGATTCACGCCAAGACGGAAGACAAACGTTATTCTAAGCGAGTTTATTGTTCCTCCCTTAACAAGTGGACCGTGAAGGTTTTTAGAGTTTAGCCGAATTAAATACGTCACCCCTACTTCGCTCGTCTTAAAGTCTTCTCTGTGGTGTCGTCTTAATTTGTTTTTCTAGGCAGTCCATCGTTCATGTGACTTGCGGATCTGATATTTGTATTACAATTACAGTGGTGATGTCTTACAATATCTTACAACTTTACAATTACAGCCTCGAGTGATGCAATTTGTGTTTACGCTAGGTATAATGTTTAAGGGTCTGCTACATTCCTAGCAGTTGAAACAGTGGAAACTCTTATGGAAGTATATTTTATCCACTGTAATCTTATCTTCTAGTTATTAGTCACGGCGGGATTGAGAATACAAACTATGTGGAGACGTAGTATAACTCGGAGAGTGATCTTGCGTTTTGTCTTCTTTGAAATTAACAGCCATCAATCGCGTAAGGATTTCAGTACCTTATCGTGTTGAAAAAACTCATTCATTCATTCTTAAAATTATATGATTGTGGGGTATACGATGAAAAAAATTATATGATATGGATTTGGATGGATTTATCCCTTGGTTCTTCATAACTTTGAATATTTTCTCTAAACATTTCCCCTTGAGGTTTCTCTGTTTTTCCTTTTCTTAGCTAGTCTTGTGGCATCAGTTCAAAATATTACTCTTGTAATTGAGAACTGAAATCTTTGATCGAGTTAGTGGCGTCTCTTTGGGAAATCTTGGCATTCAATCTCGAGAAGACATTTAGACAAATATACTTGCCGTCTTAAATTTTTTCAACCAACCAACCTCTTCATTATTTCTGACATTGGGGCTTAAACTACGCCTTCTCCATTTCAAACTTTATTCTCCATAATCCAAAAATCATTTGAACGCAGGTCATATTTTGTATTTTCCCCCCAGGTTCAATTGGGTTCAGTCTCCTCTAATTCAGCCTGTCACAGTCTATACCTTCTCTTTTTCTTCACATGCGATTCTCATTGTATTCGGGTGTATAAACTCCCTCTTAGTTAAACATATGCTATGCGCTATTCTCCGAATTTATATGGAAATTCACCTCAACATGGAAAACCTTCAGGTTCTGGAGGAATAATAAATCCTTGGATGTTTTAAGGAATGCCTTGGTATAGTTTTTTTATGAGCCAATGTTTTATATTAATTTAATGCACTAATATGGATTTTCTTCCTTTCTAGGTATGTTCTGTCACCGTGTCTGTTAGAAATATGACATTTCGTAAGTATTAGTCAAGTATAATGAGTATAATATGCATGGTTTACCAAATCTTTACCTTTATCCTCCATAAAGTGCTTACTAATACATGGCAAAAGTATATTTGTGAAAATAACTTTGTACACGATGTTTTCCTCATAAAAGCCTTAATATTGATTTATCAATGCTTGTATTTATTGGAGGAGAAGAAAACACGGCCCTTAAATGTCTCTCATCTCCTAGGATAGAAATAATGGACGTCTCTTTCCCAAACTTCATTGATTCTTGAAATAGAATTGCCTTTTCACATGATATTTCACTTCTTCAATAGGGACCGTTTTATGCTACATTCAGTTTAGTTTCTTGCTTTCAATTTGGAATGTGAACAACAGCTTAAAGTCTTTCATTGTGCCTATTAAGGTTGTGCGAGATTCCCTATAAAGTATTTTCAAACACCAAGGCATTTCCACCCCAATAAACGCCAGAATAACTTAGTCAATCGCTGGGAGACTGTCTAGATCATGGCAGGGCTCGTTCCCAAAAGACATTAAATAGTCAAAGCGGAACTTAGCTCTCGGAGCTACGAATGGCAGAGGATCTCTCTCCCTCACAAACACTCCTTCGTGAAGAGTTGGACCTCGAGACGCGGGATCGAGTTAAATTACGCTGCGGAGGTTGTTTGTGCAGCGAGTTTGATTGAGAGTTGATACCCACTCACCCGCTTGCTTTCTCCAAACCCCGTCGCATGTGGGAGAGTCGTCGTTGCCCGAAGTGGCAAGAGCAAGGAACGTTCGACGTCTTAAGAGAGTGTATCCGCCGTGAGACGGAGGCGAATGTATGAATGGAACCTGCAATCTACACAAGTAACCGGCAAGTTCGAGATGAGTGGAGTCGGAGGGGGGGGGGGGGGTTATTTAGTATGGACTCGATTTGGTCGAACTATGGATAATCTGTAAACGTGAATTCCAAGATCTCGAAAACTCTCTCCCTTTTAATGGACCTCTATGGAATTTGATGGCTCTGATGTCAAATTTCGTCACTTCCGAGATTCAGAATTTCCGAAGCAACCCCTAATTTCCTCTTCTAGTGAGGATTCGTCTCCGTCAAACCTCATAAATGGCGTGGATTTGTCGTCACAACCCATGAAAAATGTTAAACTTTGAATCGATCTTGTAAAACTTTCTTCGCTATGACGTCTGAATTTTTATGTTCTTAACTGCCGAAGCTCAGGAATTCCAAGCCCATCCCGAATAATTCCCTGGTCTCAATGCAAATTGCTATCATCTTCATGAAATAAATTCAAGGATCCGCTTTGGTTACACATTGAAGCAAACTTTATCAGTAGAGTAGATAGTTTGACTTCAACGCGTGACATGTTTTGCATTTCATGTTCTTAATTGAAACATTAGGATACTCGTTATGAATCTCGGAGTGTTCTAATTCTATATATTCTGCCTTGTACTACGCAAGTTGGTTATACATTGTGTCTTTTAGAGAAACTCAAGAGATGTAAAACGTCCTGAACTGAAGTTTAAATCGTGGAACGAGGCGAACAATAATGCTAGAAAATAGCTGGTTAATTAGGGTGAGGTAGTGGTAACGTTTGTTTTGTAATCTCCTCCTTGGAATCGACTAATACACCCAACTTTTGTTGGCAAAAAAATATTGAAATGAAATTCGAGCCAGTTCGAATTTTTAGGTACGTGTGATATTGAAATGCATTCGGTGGGAGAGGCTGCATTTATTCGATATTGTGGCAATGCCCAATTAGTATTTTTATTAAATATTTTTTCTCCACGGTATCATATGCTCTTGTGTAATGTATGGTCCTAGTAGGTCTACTTAATCTCATGATTTTCTCACCCTTTACAACAAAGTAGTAAAGTCACCTGTAATTGGATCATCATGCTTAGGAGCGCACGAATAAAAATATGTGTGCCATTTCACTCATTGAAAATGCGGGAGGAGAAAAACGTGATGCCACCGAATATTTTTATATATTTTCAAGTAATGTGAGAAAGAAAAAAGTTACTTTCCCTTTCCTCACATACATTTATTTGCCACCCGTTTCGTCGCAGAGTATCATCATCTGGCTCTGTCAATCGGCATCTTTTGATATTAACTCGGCATGAAAATGAAAAACTAGAAATGAGTCGCAAATAAACTCATGTTGCATAGAATAGCGAATTATTTTCTTTCCAACCCATTGGGAAGGAGTTACAGAGAGAAATGCAATCGACCATTGCATACAAGTAATATTTTTACCTTGTCCCCAGATCTCCTTTTGGTGAGCCTTTCGTATCCTCCGTTTTATTTAGAGAGTAATTGTTGTAAAAATAATGACTGCTTTCCTTTCACATAATACAGCTGAAGTATCTAAAGTGTTTAACAACTGATTTTAATGCTTTAGGCGAACTGGATTGAGAGACTCTTCTGAATGTATGCATGCTGCATACTTATAATCGAAGTGCGAGATTGCTTAGGGGAGATACGAATAAGATGAGATTGGTTGGGCGGAAGTAAAGGTGGCGAAGGAGTTTGGGCCACGCCTTTTAATTCTCAATATGGGGTGAGCAATCAAAGTTTACTCTCCCGGGTTAAATGGTGGGGAGGAGAGCAAACGGGGGGGGGGGGCGGGGTGTTTGACGCGCGAGTTCAAGACGTTTATGGCGATGAGGAGAGGGATGAGACTCGGTCTTCACCTCCGCCACGCACCTCCTTGTTCCGTCGCCATTGGTGCGTGCTCTTCTATGGTCGTCTCCCACCCTCTCCCTATTCGTCTTCCTCTCTCAATGCTTCGGAAATAATGGAGCTCAAAATCAGAGTGCTCCTCGCGAGAATACTCTGGGCTCCGCAACCCGCCCCCGCCCCCTTCCTATTTCCCCCCCCCCCCTCGTAGGTTCTCTGGAATCCTTTCAACTTCCTTCCCCACTTGCGCGCACTCCTCAATCTCCTTCCCTCCCCCGCGTTCCCGTTTTCCTTCAAGACTTCTCCCCCCTCACCTTCCTGCACCAGCCATTCCGTCATTAGGCTCATTTTCTTCGGGCGGGTTTAGTTGCCTCTTCCCGTCGCAGTTCGCCTGTTTGGATATGAAGTGCCCATTTTGCCGCCGGGGGGCGCTCTCGAGAGTGGGAGGGAGTCAAAACTTTTCGGCCGAGTAATACGGGGAGCATTTTAGTGACTCGATAATTATTTTAATGAAATGGGTAGTTACGTTTCGTTCTGGAAATCGTTTCAATCTCAGAAAGAATGGTTGTCATCATGAAGGGGAAATGATTAGCTTACGTTAGCAAAGGTCACGCTTGCGAAATAATTATCCTATTTGAAATAAGGTAATTAAGCCTCAAATTTAATTGTCACACCATAGTGTCCCAAAGTATTTTGTATATCTTAGGGCGTTTAAAGATGAGGGGCGTCAAACTGAGGACACAAGTGGAAATTCCTTAATGAAATAATTGTTTTGCGTTGCACGGGAATAATAGCATTTGAAAATTCCCGTTAAATTTTGAAAATAAAAATATGAACAGTATAAACAAAACCGTTATCTGTTGGTGACATCTAGAGAAGAATTAAATATTTTTGCAAAATTAAGCTTTAAAAATGGTGGCTCAAGCATCAGAATCAAATTTAATGTGGTTGCGAGTACTTTCAGCATACAACATGCAAGTGTCTGGGATGCTGCTGCCCTGCCAACGATTGCTGCACGTTCTTTATTGTTAGGAACAGTCATTATTTTGTAAGTTTTTCCTAATGGAAGTATTTATTTTCGCAAACACTATTTTATTTGTTAAAATAATAAATTTTCATGAGTACATGTTAATGATTATGAAACATATATATTGATTAACTACGAACCGCTGAGAAGACGATCTATTTAAAAAAAATGGTTGTCTTTTTTGGAATGAAATCAGTTAAATCTGTATTTTTTAAACTTATGATGATAAATATTTGATAAAGGTTCCTGAGGTTCACATATTATTCTCCATTTTAACTAAATAAGGGTAAATATTATTCAATTTTTATGAACCTATTTTATAAGTGCCCTTGATTCAATTTCGTTGCTCTCAGTTCATTTCCGACTTTTCCTATTTCCCTCTATAAAATACTTCATTATGCTATGTTGCTCCTTAAATATCATATGGCCGGTGATAATTTCTATCATCTTTAAGTACCTATGATTTATTCAATGACCGCTTATTGGTGATACCTTTCTTGGCGCAGCATCACTCACACCATTCCTCCTTTATTTACCAAACTCAGACGATTAATCCAGTTGAGTGAATACCGCACTATCCCATATTTACGGTAGTTTCAGTGAGATATAATTTCTCCCAGGATTCAAGGAACGTGGATTAATTATAAAGAAAAACATGTCACCCTTACAAAGATACCAATATGCCAGCCACTTATCGCACTGCATTTCGTGATATTTACCTAAATACCAACCATTTTACATGGGATATGGTGTGGGATACTTCACTAAAAAGTGAGGCATTTCTAACTCCTAGATCTCATCAGAAATTTAACCGTGGATGCAGTGTATATTTTCTCGAGTATTTTTAAAAATAATCCATATGCCTACTCACGTAATTTTTCCAGAATCACAAAAAACGTTCGTAGCGAAGAACGGCAAAGGAACCCTGTGACCTATTTAAACCTGGTATCTATGAGATGCCATGTGCCAGCGGCCAGGTGTGCATGGGAGAGACGGGCAGGACAATCGCAACGAGGGTCAAGGAACACCAGCGGCACTTCAGGCTTGGCCAACCTGAAAAATCCGCCGTGGCCGAGCACAGCATTTCCAATGACCATGGCATCTGCTGGGAGAAGACGAAGGTTCGCTGCCGCGTGGAATAATTCTGGGAGAGACCGACGAGGGAAGCGATGGAAATAAGAATGCGAAAGAACACCATGAATCGCGAAGGTGGCCTTTCCCTCGCCCAGACATGGAAACCGGTGCTGAGATGCATGCGAGAGGACAGGGAAAAAAGGCGGGAACGAGCGGACCAATCACGAGGCACCTGACCATATGCCACATGGTTTATAAGCCGGACCAATTGACGATGAAAAACATGCCCTGATGACGATGGCAGTTCGTTCCGGGACGATGGAAGTTCGACGGGACGATCGTTCATCGAAACGTCGGCCGAGATGAAGAGTTTGACCCGGTGGGAAGCCCGAATAACCTTCAACGACTACATACGCCGGGAAAGCTTTAGATCTTTCTTCGTAGCGAAGAAGTTTTAACCGTACCTACAGAAAAAAGAGAAGTCAAGGTAAAGACTTTTTAAGATAAATTTACTTGATTCCTGCGAATTTCAGTTACTTAGAAGCATATTATTGCACCAAACATTCTCTAAGGACATCATTAAAGCTGCTGAAATTATATCGTAAAACTCGCATATCGTCTTATTATGATCAAGGAAATATCTCTCTCAAACTACCTTAATCCTTAACCCACGACCTACCGTCCGCAGATCTCTCGCCTCTTCGGTTATGAGCGGGTAATGCACCTCCTTCGGGGTTAGTTATTCTCTCCGGCCCACTGACCTCCCCCCCCCCCCACCCCCCACAGTCACCACCTCCAAATCCTTCCCCATTGTCTTTCTTCCCACGTGTTGACTCGCGGAAATTTCTCTCGTGTAGAAGGAAGCCTGGGTTCCACCGCGGTAGCCGCCACCGCCAGGTCGTGGGGCAAGGGGTGATGGGTGTGTTGCTCCCTCATTGGAGGGCGCCCTACAAGGTTCTTCATCGGCTAACATCGTGGCTCAAGATTCACTCTGTTGTTGTCTTCGAGAAGCTTGCCTACTTTGAGCTTTTTTCGAATCAATGCTTGAATGAGGTTATGAGCGTTCATCCGTTTGTAAATTTGGAATTTACTCCATTTGATGGTTTATTGAATGCAACGAATGGGATTTCATCTTGGCAAGGTGAAACTTGGTTTATAATCGTCAAATTTATACTACATATTTGTAACGTGACGGGCAGGTGGGCCAAAAGGAAAAGAGGAAAGGCGGGGAATCTTTCCAAATAATCTTTAATGTTTCCACTATCTGGAGGTACACCCAAAAACCAAACTTGAGGCACGGTCCACTCCCGTACGTCGAGGCAGGTCACGGCAACTCGCTCCCCTCTTTCTGCGGTGCCTCCTCCGACTGCCCCAGACTGCTCTCCGTCCAGACTGAGCGTCGCGACTCCCTGAGGCGGCGCTAGTAGGCGACCGCCACATTCAAAAGTGGCCAATAAGGTCGCTTACAGTACTCATCGTTACATATTTACGAAGTTAGACCTTTTTTCCTTCTCTCCTAGTAACTTTTCATTTCTATTTCAACTATTTCATCGTAGTTTTCAACATCTTCCATTCTTCAACCAATATCCTCGTTCACCTACAGTGTATTCTTCGGATTTTTCTCCTCCATAACGCCTCCAGGGCTCATGATATTCTTCCTTACTATCCCTTGGGGTTCTCCGTTTCGTGTTTTTTCTTTCCCTTCCAGAATCACCACTACAGACGGATATGCGCGTCGGCCTTCCGGTCATTTTTTGACCCTATGACAAGTAAAGAAATCTAATTATTCCACCATTATGTAATGTTAAGTAATTAACAAGAGTATCAAAATGCATTTTTTGCCGATTACACTTGATTATTATTATAACTTCTTCAATCATTCAGTCATTGGTCCTTGAATCCCTCGGTTGCTTGACTACAGCCCTCCATCCTTCCCCTCTAATGCTAGCCTGCTTACTTCATGGTAGATCTTCTTATGTAAATTGAATTTATTTATCTCTTGTAATTTGGGCTTACTCTTAGTACTTATTCCTTCATTTTTCTTTCAATTATATTCTTCACAAACCCATTGTGCCTCAGAGTGTGTCCAACTGGTTCTTCTTTTCTGTATGGTGTTCCATATGATTCTTTCCTCTTCTGTAAGCTTCATCATTTCTTATATTTGCCCGTCCATTTTATCTTAAACATCTTCCTCCAGCACCAGGTTTTGAAGGCATCAAATCTGTTGTCTACTGCTTTTCCAATGGTCCATGCTTTAGATCCATAGAGTGCCACGCACTGCAAGAATGTTTCCTTGTTTGTAGCCCTATCTACCTTGCACACAGCATATGTATTTTTTACCATGAACGCTTTCTTAGCTTGAGCTATTCTTCATTTGATGTCCGTTGCACTTCCGTCCCTCGTTACTTCCGAGGAGGCAGGTGATGGAATCCACTTGCTGTGTCTCTCATCTCACTGTGACTTATGCATTCAGCCTCTCTCTTCCATGTAGCATTATTTAAATCTACTTATTATTTATATTATTTTTGCATTCTTAGAGATCTTAGTCCATTGCGTTTAGTGACCATTGAAGATCATCACAATTTCCTGCTATGGCTTCGATATCTTCTGTGAGGCGGACCATGTTTATTTCTTCTCTGTTAGCGGTTATTCCGTTCAATCCGATTTCTCGTGCTTCTCTTATTGGCTTATTCAAGTATATTTTGAACAGTGCTGGTGATAGGTTGTATCCTTGATCTACTCCTATCCCCTAATTTTAGCTTCTCTTTGTCTTCCGCATCTCATTCGTACTGAGACAACTTGCTTCTTGTATCTTGCATCTTGTTTCACTTAACATTGTCGATGGCTCTCTCAAGGTGCACGTTGAATGGATTTTTCACATGTATTGTTTTCTCGACTATTTCTCTCAGGCAGAGTATGGTCTCCTTGGTACCTTTGTTCTTCCTAAATCCTCATTGGTTTGCCGAAAGTTTGTCTTCAATTTCCCTTTCCATCCTTTGTCTTATTATTTTATAAAAGTATTTTTGATGCATGTGGAATTTAACTCAAGGTTTGGTGCACACGTCTCTCTGTACTTGTCTATATCGGTATCGTAATCATTTAACCGATAATGTTCTGTGGAAGTCTTCCGCCATTGGAATATTGGCTATTTCGTACGGGTTGTTCTTGGATTTACAATCCGAGCGCTTTGCTGTGTCCGTTGATGTTGTCTCTTCCACAGGTGATTTGTTTTTCTTGGGGTCTTTTACTTCTGTATCGCATTCACTCCTTAATTCGTGTGAGCTCCGGTCGTCTTTCTCCACCTTTCTCTCGCCTTTCATTAGGTTTTTGTTCCAGCAGCCTCGGGCCTTGGTTGGGTTCTTCGATGAATTTATTCCGTTAATTCTCAATGTCTTCATCCTATATCAGAATGCCTCATTCTCTCCTCCAAGTACGAACTGTGCTGGTGAGAGGTTGTATCCTCGTCCTACTCCTTTGCTAATTTTAGCTTCTCTATGTCTTCCGTCTCCCATCCGCAATGTGACGACTTGCGTATTGTATTGCTGGTGGATTATTTATCTGACAATGTTATGCTCGTCGGTACTACTCTTGCAAAATATTCCCGTATTCGTCTTTGATATTGTTCTTTTTCGTTTCTACTTCTCCGATGTGATTCTTTACTACTTTTAATGGTGTTTCGGTGTTTCCCTTCTTCATGTTTTCGTTGACTTCCTAGCATTGACTTTCTATCCTTTTATCCATAGCCTTGTTGAATTTTCAATTGACCTGGTTCTTAAGCTTCTAGCAATCCAGAATAGAAAAACATATTTAATTGTTTTTTTGTCATCATATGCTATTCTATCACCATGCTTACCGTCGATTATACTTGTGATACTGCAAATATGTACGAGGTACCTATAAAAATAGGTCGGCGAGGATTCAGCCACGGATCCCTCAGTCCCTTGTGGTGAATGTTAATCACTAATGTTAATTTGAAGAGATTGCGGCCAAAGAATCTCCTTTGTCATCTACAACCCCCTCTGCCTCCCAAAATGTCTTAACCCGTCGAAATCAATTCCAGCCTTGATTGGGATGAAGGGCATTCGTCGAGGCGAGGCACTCCCTCTCCGCCTTCCATTGTTTGGGGGCCAGGCATGCGTCTTTTCAGCTGAGACGCGCCAACGTTTCTGCAATCGGGAGATTGGTCTGCTCCGGGTTGCTTGGGGCGACGTAGGGTGACAGAAATGGTGGGTGGTGGGAGGAAGAACTGAGTGGATAGACGGGTGGGTGCAGGACGAATATCTCAAAAACGTCGCCTGGAGGATGGGGATCGGGGAGAAAGAGAATAGACTTATCGCTTCGCTCCCCTGCGACGCTCTTCTCGTAGAACAAAGGGTGTTTGGGGTGCTGGGCGTTCGGAGATCAGATGAAGGAAGGTCTGAAGGCCACTCGAGATTCGCCCCCAGACTGTATTCGAGGGGATTGATGGGCCACGAACAGAGGCGTTCCTTCGGGCGAACCGAGAAAATGAGTAAGGTGGAATTTTTATATCTTCTCGTTATACCTCCTCCTCTGGATTGAGCCTTGTAAATTTCTCAAGTTTTTCCGCGCCTCTTATTATATTTTCCCCGTTCTTCTGAGCTGAATCTAGGTGCGATACGATGAATGTCTATCCATTTTAGCTGTAAATTAACGTTTCTATTTAAAATATCGAAAATTTGAGTTACATAATAAAATAAGTATCATCAGTGGTTCATTTTTGGTAACCTTTATGAGAGCATCGTGTAAGAGTCTCTTATGCCTATCGCCAAATATCGTGTACATATGCTTCATCGATGTTTCATAAAGTGCTTTCCTTTCGAATACATCTTGCTCATTATGCACTCTGCCGGGATTTGTCAGGTTTTCCACCCGTCCTCCTCTACGATTGATTGTTTTTATGTACATCATGTCTGTATTTCCATGGGTGCCCTTTTTACCATTGCATTTTTATGCTTTGTAATTGGAATGCTTATTTCCTGATATGGTGGAGGGAAAATGTATCATTTTATTTCAATATTCTGAATTAATTTCATAATTATCCCTTGAACTAATTTATCTTCATTGAATAACGAGAATATACACCAGTCTGATTATGAGTTTGGTAAAGAAGGGGACTTCTTGGGTTTAATATAAGCTTTCGTATAGATAATTTTCTGCCTACTTGGTTGAATTTCTACGCTTTCTCTCTCTTTCTTACCGTCTCTCGGTCTTTCTAGCCTGTAGCATCGCCTTTCGGAACCTTTTTCTTTTTATGCGTTTCTGTCCCTCCCTTGGTTATTCAGATCGGCGCGAATCTCTTCACAAACATCCACACTCACCCCAACTACAAAGCCTACCCTCCTCCCTTCGCCACACCTAACCCCGGCCCTATTTACATAAATAACTCACTCGCCTGCCTGCACCCGAGTCTCTTCCCCAATAGAAGAATCCTTCCCACCCGCCCTCCTCCTATACGGTGCGATGAAAAGGAGAAACGTGAAGAGGGGAAGGACCCTAATACGCGATGCTAAAGGAGTCTCTATCGCGTCTGGCTGTTTCTGTTTTCTCCCAGATTGATTTTAATCTGAAATTATCCATATTTGCGCATTGAAGAGTTCGTGAGGATACTTTATTTTACCACTCTTTCCAATTCCCTGTTATAATTTTGATTTTTTTCTTGAATTTTTCAAAAAAACTTAACCACAGGATAAAATATGATCCAGATTTCGAAGGCAAAACGTTATCTTCAGGCCGGCACTCTCGTCACTCATTCCTCTTAGGACGCCCAGCTGCAGAATAAAGGGTGGTGATTTATTGTCAGCTTAATAACAATGTGAAGTAACTTTGATCATTTGTTAGATAAAAATGGATGGTAGACTCTGTCACGTCAGGTCTTAGACTTGGGACTGCACCATATCTGTAGCCATTTGCTATAGAAACAGCGATGCTTAAACTAGTAGTAGTTAATTTGAGTGGTAGTATTCATTAATACCTTTCTTCCAGAGATATTCTTATTTAATTAATTAGAACATCACCTCACTTTTTTGCGGCTTCTCATCAGAACATCATTAAATAAATCACCACGTTTTTTGGTGCTACTGCCCGTACGTAACTAATATTAATTATAATCCGCTAAACTCCGCGTACTTTTCATTACCATGCCCTGGCTAGTTGGTGATAAAGTGACGAATAAAATTCCTTCTGTCGCATTTTAATGGCAAGAATAAAAAAAATACCTTTCACTTATTTGAAGTATATTTACTCTCGTACAAATATATATATATATATATATATATATAAAGTTCTTGCGAAGATTCCACGAACGTGGCAAAGAATATAAAGCTTCGTCACAGGGTGACACTAAACATAAAACATATAAAATGGAAACTCACGAGTTTAAAATTTTCGGTGGGTCGCCCGCTCCTTCATCAGTGATAGAATACTGATGAAGGTGCGGGCGACCCACCTAAAATTTTAAACTCGTGAGTTTCCATTTTATATGTTTTATGTTTAGTGTCACCCTGTGACGAAGCTTTATATATATATATATATATATATATATATATATATATATATATATATATATAAATGCACTTAGGATCACTTAAGTGACGAATATATAAAAGTTTGCCAGAGTTTGTCTTCGCTCTTGCGACCAAGGTGCTAGTGGCACCGAAATATCAAGAAACTTTGTGTGTTCATCATTTTTTTGTTTTCTGTGTTTGTCGTCTGCCTGTCGTCTTCCTATATATATATATATATATATATATATATATATATATATATATATATTTATTTATTTATTTATTTATTTATTACAGAAAAAGGAAATAAATTTAGAAATATAAGCTAGCAACAAGGCGTTGACGTTGGGGATGGATAGATAGGTATATCAGTGGACACTCACAGAAAGGCGATCCATGACGACACCGGTGTCCACTGCTCTCGGAAGCTTTCGGGTGAGAACCCTTCCTCAGCGGGAGAAAGAAGGGTTCTCACCCGAAAGCTTCCGAGAGCAGTGGACACCGGTGTCGTCATGGATCGCCTTTCTGTGAGTGTCCACTGATATACCTATCTATCCATCCCCAACGTCAACGCCTTGTTGCTAGCTTATATATATATACGATTATATGATACGATTATACGCTACGATTATACACTACGATTATATATATATATATATAATCGTAGTGCCTCCCACAATGTAAAATTTGACGACTGCTACAATGTAGCCATTCTGGCTTCCCTCCCGCCCACAGCCACTATAATTAGTCTGAAGACATTAGAACAATGTTGCATCAGATTTTTTAACGCCCTCTGTCCACCTGGCCTCAACCGTTCCCATTAATTTTTTCCCCCACTTTTCGCTACATTGTTTCTTTCTCCCGAATAGGTCTTTGGCTCCTTCCCCACCCCTCCTACCTGCTCCTTCCCCTCACCGCCCCTCCTATACGATTCTTCCTCCTCAATCCTCATTCTATCACTGACGAAGGTGCGGGCGACCCACCGAAAATTTTAAACTCGTGAGTTTGCTTTTTTATGTTTTATGTTTAGTGTCACCCTGTGACGAAGTTATATATATATATATATATATATATATATATATATATATATATATATATATATATATATATATATATATATATATATATATATATATATATATATATATATAAACACATGTCACAGGCGTGACTGGCAGACACACAGAAAACACAAAAAAGAAAAACTCACCGATTTGTTATAATATATTTCGGCGGACATAACCGTCTTCGTCAGAATATTAGTAGATAGTGACTAGTAGTATAGGTAGGTAGTATGTACACACACACACACATATAACTGTTTATACAGAAAGGTAGAAAGAGAGTGCATAGGAACACATAAAATCAACAAACACAGTGGTGGTGTGAAGATGTAAAGATGGCCGATTCCAAGCAGAAAAAAATTCGACTGGACCGAGAATCGAACCATAGACCTTTGGATTCCGGGTTCTCTGCTCGGTTCACTGCTCAGACCAATGCTCAGACCACCAAGCTACCCAGTCTACTAAGAATCCACTGGAATCGACGGGGGGTTTATATGAACAAACACCTTTGGATTTCGCGGTTCGAGATCCGTGGTTCGATTCCCGGTCCAGTTGAATTTTGGACAAACATTGAGCTTCTCTCAATAATCAAGTATACAATATACGATTTTTAATTTTAAACTTCCCCATTAACTTTCCATTCACTTAAATCATCTAATAAGGCATTTTTGGGACATGAATATATCAAAATGACATATTAGTACTGCTGACTAGTCTCTACACGTCAGTTTGCGCCGATTATTAGTGAATTCCATTCATTTATGTTGATATCAATATTTCTTGTACACGGAATAGGGAATTGAAAAGTCTATCCAAATGATTTCTCATCACGTCACGCTCGGCTTTCAAAAGGGTAACGGAATGAGAACTTCGTCAGGGTCGCGGTGTTGCCACCTGAGAACGCCAACTCGTGACGACGGTTTGTTTCCCTCTCCAACCTCTCCCTCTCAATCTCCCGCCATCCACAAAATCCCATCTTACCGTCTGGTGGGTGGGCGAGGTGGCGATGGAACTTTTCGATAATAGGTGACGAAGTCGTGGCGTTTTGAGCCTGAGAGAAAGAGAAGGCGGGTCTGGGGCAGGGAAGTGAAGGGAGGACAGGATGATTTCGTGGGGGAGGAGGGAGAGGGAAACAAGAGGGTGCCCTAACAGATGGTTGGGAAAAGGCGGCAGTGTGGTGGGTGGGGAGAGGCGAAGTGGTCGAGGGGAATTTTGGGGGAGAAGTCGCATAAATTGCCTCCCCGCGTTCATTTTGCGATGTGATGGAATACCTTTTAAAGCGAGCACTTTGCTATTAATCCCGTCACACAGTATCCCGGCAGCGAGAAGAACCACTACTACACACAGCCACCACTACCTCCCTTCTGCCTCTTCTTCCCGTTCTGTTCTCATCTCTTCCCTCTCCCCACCCACATCTCAGCGAACTCCACCAAACCAACCAAACATCCAGGAATCCGTGAAAGCATGCCTTTTTGGCGAAGGAGGGAATGTTTCGATCAATTAGAGTTTGGATTTCTCGCACCCCGGGGCAATATAGACCTTCCCCCTGTGACTCCAACGGATTTGCCTGCCTTCGGAATTCACTTCCTGTTCGTCTATTTTCTTCGCCGTATTCGCAGCTACGCTCCAAATCCATCCCTGATCTTGCTTATCCCGAGCAAACTAAATATGCGTGCAGGGCGTGAGTCCCTCATTATGAAGCGGTTTAAGAGTTGGGCTGTCGATTTTTCTTTCTCGCTCGCACAGCGGCGTCAGGGCGCTCTGCTGCTTGCGAGGCCTATGAGCGCTCTTCCACGCCGAGCCGCGCTGCCCCTGACCCTCCTTCTCTTTCTCTCAGGCTCAAAACGCCACGACTTCGTCACCTATTATCGAAAAGTTCCATCGCCACCTCGCCCACCCACCAGACGGTAAGATGGGATTTTGTGGATGGCGGGAGATTGAGAGGGAGAGGTTGGAGAGGGAAACAAACCGTCGTCACGAGTTGGCGTTCTCAGGTGGCAACACCGCGACCCTGACGAAGTTCTCATTTCGTTACCCTTTTGAAAGCCGAGCCTGCAATTTTCGCGAGATATTGTAGTGTCGTGATTGCCCGATATATTGGCTTCGTGCGCTTCCCGCTCCCTAGTTTTTCCCTCGCCCGGACATGTTCAAATGCGAATTATTTCTCTCTTGAGGTGCGTGTGTTCTTCCTTACGAGAGTTTTTGTAGCCCGTTTAGGTTCCTCTATTTGTATTCTCTGATCGAAGCTAGAATGTAGTATTTTGTGCACTCTTAAGGGTTAAGATAAGTGTAGCTAATGAAGACCTTGGTTTTATTGTAATAAACGTTATCCAACATCTATTCGAGGCAATTTAATATGCTCTAATTACTGTTGACGTTTTACCTTACCAGCGGAAAAACGCACAGATGGTACCTATATAAAATATTCTAGACCCGCTCAGGTTGTTTTTATTGTTGTTTTTCAGGCATAAGACCTTTGACCTACTCCACTACGCGTGAATTGTTGTGCTTGGAAATCTTGGTTCATAGTTTCGATCGATTTCCAATGACTAGTTTTCAATTGTTTTTGATCATTCAACAGCATGCTATCTGCGTCTATTTCATTATCTGTAATTTTATGCCGAACAAAATACAAATTGCTTTCCTCTCCCTGTCATTTTGTCCCCCTCGTCCCAGTTTGATTCATCAATAATTTGTTCGTAATTATATATTGTTCGCCATTTAAGGTAGGATATAATTTGATTATACCTTGCCTTTATGGATTTTTTCACTATTAAATTACTGATTTGCTAAGAAAATTAGAATATCCGTTCCAATCGTATCAGTGTTCTGCGGTTGAAATGTATCCATGCCCATACTTTGATTATTCTTTATATTTAAGTACTGTAAGAAAAGTTCTGAAATAATAAAACACCGTGTATTTTGTAGTACTTGTGTATTAGAGGTAATTTGTATTCCCTTTTGGTAATTCATGAATGGTGAGTTTTGATATCATCACATAAAGCACATCGTCACCATGTACTGATGTTGAGTAAGAAGGGAGCCCTATTCCAACATACACAAATCAGCACCACCCTTGAGATGGTGCTAAAAATTTAATGAAATTTTGTGCTGCAGTATTACTTCATTTTCATATATTTAAGCTTTGCTCTAACGAAAGGTATTTGGACCTACCCTTATTAGCTGCTTTGTTATTCCACAGTTTCTTGCGCACAAGCAACTTGTTTATCTACGTGGTAAGTATTCTTTTGTTCAGAAACATTCTATTTCCGGGATAGAATGACATTATGGGATGTTTATTTTACCAAAAACCCTTTTGAAGCCAGGGAAACTTTCTCGTACGAAATAAGCCGGGCAATAAATGTTCCAAATCAAGTTGATGCTGTGGTGAATGGAGCAGGATAATGAAAGTTTGTGAACCGAAGTTTTTCAATTATGGTTTCAATGCAAGGGATATCCGAGGAGCGTTTCCTTCTAAGCTCAGCAAAATCCCCGTAAAACAAAGGGAGATAGGTGGAAAGTCATCATGTACCGTTTTTCTTCTCCGGTAAATTTCGTGAAGACATTTCTGAAAGATAGTGTTGTGGTGCTGAGTGCATATCGAAATTTTGGGTAAGTACTTCACTTTTGCTTGTTGATTTTAAGCCTCAGGTCTTTTATTCCTTTTCATGATGGAGCGGGTTTTATGACATATTCTGCTCAAGTACCTGCTTTTTATATTCGTCCTTTAAATTGATTTTTCCTTTTACCGTTCTTCCTCATACAGCCATTACTTCTCCCTGATTCTTAGCTATTGTCTTCTCTTAAAAATTTTTTTTCTGGTCAAATCAATTTAAAAATATTTTTAAAACGAGTTTACGGGTATGCATGGGAGTAAATTAGATTTTAGTAAACATTTTTAGCATAATGTTTACAGTAAAAACTAACGACCCTACTGTAAGCATGTTGGTTGCACGTTCGTATTCATATTTACAGTGAGTTTTGCAATTAGGACTAACTTAATACCTTGAGCACATGTACATCTACGAAATATCTTGCAAGCCATTACAAGCCATGTGGAACAGGGTGAGGGCACACTCCAGGCATGCCGTAGTCATCTCAGTCCAGGTCTCAGAGATCAGAACCTCGCACGTTCTCCCGGCCGCTAGGCGCTAAGCAAAAAGTAGTCAGGAAAACAGAAACGGGGCGACCAAGAACTAGGATATTGCTAAAAGTTTTCGCAGTCACGCTGCAGTCAAATATTTCTCATTGATTGGTCTCGAACCTGCAATCCCCGGGAGTCAAACCCACTACCGCTGGGCCACCTCGACCCCATATTGTATGTTCTCATTTTGATTTTAGGGTGATTTTGGAAAGGTTTTTCTGACTCATGGAGAGAAAACAGTATTTGCTAAGAGCAAATTTTGGTTATTAAACGATGGTCCGCCCAAGTATCGGCTTTCCTTGATGTTGTCGGAAAACCATTATATGCACTTAATAGAAGATTTGACATCGTGTCCGAAATTTAAAAATAATATACTTATGCTTCGCGACACACATGATTCATTTCTTGTGATTCTCAGCTAAACATTATCATTCCTTCTGAATAAATTAGTGATGTATACTTTGAATCTTTTTGCTTGTACTTTTTTACATGGGTTTATATAGATTTATACACAGTGCCTTAGCTAGTTGAATGAGAAATAAAAATAGAGACTTCCGCTTTGAGCCAACTTTAGAGAGGACGTACATTTGCGAATTATGGTGAAATGTTGTCTACTACCGTGATACCGTCTCACTTTTTCGTGGCGTGCTTGGGTTGAATGAAAATTTATATTTGCGCCGGCCCCGGCGCGTGCCATCCCAAGATATAGGGAAGTGGTTCGCTCTTCCCCGGAGGGAATTAGACTCCTCGCATTTGTTTCCGGTGAAAATTCGGCCGGAACTAATGCCTGTCTCCCGTCGCGATGTTTCGCGTCACTTCCGCCTCCAATATTACTCATTCTCCGTCACGTCTCCTCATCCCCATTGGCGTTTTACCTCTGCCGAGCCATATACCCTCGTCTCTCGAGCACTCGTGCCGCCATGTGGCGAAACAGCCGCACGATTCTCTGGCACATGGTGGGAAGAAAAATACATGCACGCTCGTTCTCTCGCTATCCCGGGCGTTTAGGATGGAGCAATGGGGCCAATTAGGGAAGAGAAGAGGCTGGCAGCAATTTATCAGTGTGAGACTTAAGGTTCTCGTGAGTGTTTGTTGTCGAAAACACTTGGGTTGCTTGAATGGGAGTAAGTTTGTGATTAATTGATCGTTAATTTGGGAGATTTATTCTTAGATTATCATCCGTAATGTTTGAGAACCGGTAGTATCTATGAGCAACGTTAAAAGTTAGTTTCGGAAAAATAGACGCAAAGGAAATTGAATAGATTTGATAACTATTACGCCTTGAGGACTCTCTTAGGTGATCATTCTTGTTTATTCTATCTTCTTATTATTTTTTCACTTGCAATTATCTTTCTAGTTGGAAAAATTTGCCGTTTTCAATCTTAAACTGTTTGTTACACGCAATAGTCACTTGTTGCTCATGCTCATAAAGGTAAATTTTCATCCAAAATGTGTGATACGAAAATATGACCCACAGTTCAGGTAGAGAGTAAAATTACTTCACGATGAGTATAAAGAAAACGTTTGATTTTCATCACCATTGGTCGTTTAATCCAATCATTGGTTGACTGCAGCCCTCCACTTTTTCCTGTCTAATGATATGTCTCTTACTTCCTGGTAGCCATTACTCCTCAGAGTGTGTCCATCTGGTTCTCGTTTTCTGTCTGGTCTACCATATGGTGCTTACATCTTGTAATCTTCCACAAACTTTATCATTCTTTATTTTGACCGTCCATTTTAATGTCAGCATCTTTCTCCAGTACGCATGTCTCGAAGGCATCTAGTCTGTTCTCTACTGCATTTTCAATGGTCAATGCTTCCGATCCATAGAGTCCCACGATCACCACAAATATTTTCACGTACTGTTTCATATGTTGTATTCCAATTTTCTTTGATCACAGCAGCTGTCTTTTTACCATTCTCGCTTTCTTAGCTTGGGCTATTCTTCGTTTGATGTCCATTGCACTTCCTCCGTCCCACGTTACTTCCGAGGTAGGTGATGGAAACCACTTGCTGTCTCTCTCCTCTCAGTGTGACCGCTGCATTCAGCTTCCCCTTTCCATGTACAAGGATTTTAGTATTCCTTTTATTGATATTCTTCATGGACAACTTGGCCCATTGCATATAGTGACCATTGAATATCATAACGATTTCCCTCTATGACTGCGATATCGTCTGTGAGGCGGATCATGTTTATTTCTGTTAGCGTTAATCCCGCTCAATCCGATTTCTTGTGCTTCTCTTATTGCCTTATCCAAGTATATTTTAAACAGTGCTGGTGAGAGGTTGTATCCTTGTCCTATTCCTTTCATAATTTCATCTTGAATTTGTCTTCCGTATCTCATTCGCATTGAGACGACTTGCTTCTCGTATTGCTGTTGGGTTATTTTTCTGGCGTTGTAAGCCATTTCGAGTTTTTCCTGCACCTCTGTTATCTTGTTTCACTCTGCATTATCGAAGGTCTTCTCCAAGTCCATGAATGAGACATATGATGGCTTGTTCACATAATTCATTCATGTGTGCTCATTTTTGTCAGGAAATACTGATATGTAAAATTAAAAGACCCATTGGAGATAATTATGTATATGATTTTTGTTAGAGATGCAATCGGTTTTGCGCATTTTAAAAATGGCTAGACAATTATTTCCACATTGGAGCTGCCTACTGAATTGTATAAACTTATATCATCTGTGTAAAAATGCTTCCTTTATGTTTGAAATATGTATTTGGTTCTCTCAGTGTATGATCTTAAGTTAATTTTTGTTTTTCTGATGAAGTTCTTTTCCGTGAGAGTTATTAACCTCATGGAAAGTATTAGAGAAAAAAATGTATCCGTAGCAGTTGGACATTACGACGCATACATCATCTTTACTTTATTTTGGCGAATCCACAAATGGTCAATGTGTTATCAAGTCAAAATGAGTATTTTCATACTTTTCATGCATTCCTAAAGTAAAAGTTCAGTTGACTGCCTTACCCTTATTCCTTTTTCATCTTTTCTTACACCTAGCTGAGCTTTTACAAATTTTAGTTAACTTATAGATATTTAAATAAAACGTTCAAGTATCGGTGATGACCATTTATATGTTAAATCTGTCGCTGAAAGAAATTTTTTGCAAAAATAACACAATTAATCATTCCTACGCAATTAACTCGAAATTTAATAGGTTTTTATGGCGATAGAAGATTTTTTGAGCATTTTACATTCGTTGAAAACCTTGCATTTTCATTATTTCTCGAATTTTGATCCGTAAAACGTTTACTCTGGACTTGAATATTGCCCTGACTTTTTTCATCGTGATATTTTACTTCACTGGTGTGGAGGCTTCTTCATGAATAATTTCGTGTTAACTGCTTAACTCTGAGGATACTGATACCAACAAGCTCGCTCTCAGAAGCCACTGAGGCACTTCCCGTCATTACGCCCGAAATTTCTTTCCATGGCGTGTGAATCACTCGCGAATTCCCACCTCACTCCCCCTCGACTGTGTTCACCTCGGCGGACGGCGAAAGAAGTATACACTACGCGGGTGGGCACGGCTCAAGGCTGGGGTTGACAGTGAATGGCAGGGGTTGGAGGGCAAGGGTCGAGCTAACGAACTTCTTCCTTTCCTGCCAGCGCGAGAAAGCCAGACTGATTTCAGTGGAGCGGATCTTTTTGAAGTGTCAAGACCATTGGGAGTTGGGCGAGACTGCGGAGGAGAGTAAGAGAGGAAAGGATACAGTGGTGTGTTACGTCGGAGGTGGTGTGAGGGCGCTCGCGTCGAAAAGAAATGGGGACGAAGAGGAGTGGAAGGAAACGGAATGTAAAGAAAATTAGTGAGAGGGTCGCGAAACGAGTAAGACTGAAATTAGATCTCGGTGGAAGGATGGTGAGAAGACGGCGCGGGGGGGGGGGGGGGCTTGATGCACACGCTAGGCGACAATAAGATTTTATGTAACATCCAGCAGAGTAAAACTCACTCGCTCAGAGGTAATACGGAATGCTGGCTCTTTTGATGATCCTCTAGATGTGTATGAAATGAATATTTTCCAGTGTGTGGTAAGTAAAACTATTACGCACTTAAGGATCCAACAAATATGATCATATTTTAAGGCCTCATTAATACTTAGCTCTATCCTTTAGAAACCTAATGACACATTTTTATTTTTCCCTGCAATTGGTGAAGAAAGGGGTACACTTAATTCTATTTTACTCATTGAACTATGCACCCTTCACTAATACCTCTTTTTCGGATCCGGTAATGAGCGTATCAAATAATGAGGCAGAGATTTACTTTTAACTACTAAAAACTATTGGATTACCTGGAAGTTTGGATGTTAATAAATCCGCCAACTTTTCACCATTTGCTCTTAGTTTGCATATTTATTTAATAATAGACGAGCTCAAATGTGATTACTTATATATTATCATACATTTTTATGTCTGTGAATAGAACAACCTAATGTTTTAGAAATGTGGAGAGCTCTGCTGTGAAATGAGTGATTTTATAGTATCTTATCATCGTATTAGAGTGACTCCATATTTTACTAATGCACCAAAATTTGCTTCCAATAAACATTAAATAAATTACTATGTAAAAGAATTATTTTCTTTTTGGACTTCACTCCTCTGTGAAAGGACTCATTAAAGGATTTTTTTAAATCTTGGGTGTTTCATTCTGGTAGTTATTAAGTGAATAAAAGTACCAAAATTAAGGAAATGTTTTCAAATAATTTGTTAAAATTTTACGTGCACATCCAAAGTAGTAATTAATAAGGTTTTTTGCACCGAGGAACTTAAATCAAAATCCGTATGTCACTTCAGAACTCTTTCTGCAACATCGGTATTTTTTTGATTTTCTAAATGTCAGATCTTTCTGTGAAACTGCTTTGAAACCGGGAAAAGGGACTGACCCGCAAGTCAGTGAATGATGTGTGAATTTTACTGATATCAGAGTGCACTCTTTGCTAACGTAGCAAATGCACTTTTATAGTGATGGCTTCGATAACATACAAGAAATACTTACTTTTACAGAAAATACTACTCTTATAGCATTTGATGCACAATTATTAAACGTGGTCCAGGAATAATTTTTTCGATCACTTAAAACAATCATTAAATTGTTCATTCGATCAATCACGAGAAAGGCTCCAGCTACCTTAACCTAGCGAATCGCCTCGGAGTTTCGCATAGCTCGCAACAGTGTCCTTTCATCAGCTGCGTTACACAACCTGTTCGCTTATGCCAGTTCTGGAAGGAAGCGGGCTGAATTTTATTGCATTTTGCTTATTTCGTATATTCATAATTTTGGTGCAGGCTACCGAATGCATGCGACGTTTCTATTGCCTAATTTCTAATAGACAGACTGAAGCACGTATTCGAGGTAAAATTGGTGAACTCAAGTGGCTCGATGATTCAAGTCCTTCTTCCCTAGTCCTTCCGGGATGGATTCCGAAGGATCCATTTCACCTCGAATTGCCTTCTGAGTGTTTTTGTATGTGTGGGGGTCGGCGAATGCCTTCTCCGAGGCGGAGGGGATCGAGGACTTCCTGAAAGAGAAGGAAGCGCTGCGTGGAAGGTCATGCCTTCTCGCTTTTCGCGGTTCGAATGATCGTCCGCCGCCTCCTCAACGGCTCTCCCAAACCGCCCTTCTTCCTCCGTCCCTCTCCTTTGGCTTCCGCTCCCTCCTTCCACCTTTTTCAGTACTCGTCGCTTTAACGCTCGGCTCCTTTGAGCGAGGAGGCAAACTCGTCCGGAGACGGTGACCAGTTGTGAGGATCACTCATTTTCTCAGTGTTTCAATCCCATCCGAGGGGTGTTTCGTCAAGAGCGCTTGATAATACTCTCTCAAGAAATAACAGTTTTGGATCCAACTAGTCAATGTATATAACAGTATGGGGTATAATGAAAAAACACTATAATTGGCGCACTGCTTCATAAAACTGAGACAGTGATGATGTGGCATAAGCATAGTAGCTTGCTCTTCAACTTTTATCGGCTTCAATCCGTTCCAATGTACATATCCCCTTAGTACACTAGTGTGTTCCATTGTATGTTTCCCCTTTTAAGTGACCGTCTTTGAAAAATAAGTCCTTACAGTTGGCAACAATCCATGAAAGCTCTTCGCAGTGATAATCTCAATTAATGATAGGATTATCATATATGCTCGGATGGTGCCTTAACATTGTTTTGTGTTAGGATATCCATGGAAAAATCTCTACCTCTGCCAGAAGTTGAATCCAGATCCACTGGAAAGCAAATTAGTGTTTTCGTACTCTAACTACCGCACCAACCGGAAACACCTTCCTGCTTTGTTTTTGCAGAATATATTAGGTGTCTTATCCGTAAGCATTTGGAAATTCATCTGATTTTGTCATCAAAAAGTATTTGAATTCATACCTACATATTTTCAAGCTCATGGGAGAGGTGTAGATACCTGAGCTAAATGTATAGGTGACAGCATTAATTGATTGAACGTAGATGGCACATAGTGGATTCTGAATTTACTTATTCGATGTTTTAAAAGTCATATCCCTTTATCAGTCCCAAATTCCAATTCAAGAGATCCATTGGATATTTCTTTCTAAGGAGGCATGCGTATCCATCCGTTCCTTAGTGAAGCCACTGAGTGGGTCACCTTTGTAATTTTCCGAGGCCCAGGTACTATTCAGCAATTATAATTTCTTTCTTTTTCGTATCGGTCCCAATATTTATGAATTTTTGTTCGGCAGGAGTGTTCCTCTTAGAGTTCAAAAATAATTACTGGTAAAGAATCCCATGAAACGGTGTGCTCATACCATAACAGAAAATTAAATCTCGCTCGTGACTGCTTGGCTTAAAATTCGCGATTTATGAATGTCTTGTTCGACAGGATATTTTCCCGCATTAATAACTATCAAGATGGGATCCTTAATTTCATGCTATTCTTCTTAAGTTTCAGTCTTCCGTTACGTGTAAGGAAATAGATTCTGGCATATGCTTTTCCCACAGAAGGCTTGAGAACCAGACCCTGTTTGGGCATCCGTACTTATCTTTGCCTCATAACATTTAATTCCTTGATGAGATCATTTTAATGATATCATTTTTGATATAAAAAATTGCCGTTACCTGAAAGGAAAAATTAAATTGCATTATTTTCTCACATTGAGCATAATTAATTGAAACCTGCTGGAAGGGTGCAATATCATTGCCTTAGTTGTCTGCCTGTGTAATAGAGCACCAATTTTTAGTTTGTAAATGAATAACCTTTTATGAAAGTTAATGCAGGAATCCTGCCTTTCGTGCTTTTTATAATGCTTCAACTCGTCAAAATATGTTGTTTGACTATTAATTCGGCCGTAACTTTATTTGGAGTTAACAGGGTTTGGGGAAGGCTTATGTGAGAAATCGGCAGTAAAAATAAATTACCTGGTTGGACTGTATGGTTAGGTATATGGGATATGTGGTTTCTGACCTCACTCTCTTGGTTAATAATTTCTCCCATCTATTGATTAAGGATACATGGTGTGAGGGCGTGACTGTCGCTTTATGTCTCACCGTGATTTATGTTTCCAAGCTACGAATATTAAATCTAGCGTAGAATATTTTTAAGGTAGTTAATACTATCAAATAAATGTCATAATATCAGAAAAACGGTGAGGTAATATGTTAATGAAAAGGCTTTTGAAATGTGCATAGGACGAAGTAACTTTTGCTGGTAAAATTTTTAATGAATTATCTAAGAGGGTAGAACTATTAGCCGTTATAATTAAGTTTCTATTTGGCTTACTTAATTTCAATAAGTTTGTATTCATCTCGAAGTGAATGCGGAATTCTACATTAGCTTAATGGTACTTTTAATTATTTCCATACCATTATCTGGAGTGAATGGAAAAACTTTTGGGAGGTATAGAGTAATCCACTTCCGGACATCGATTCGTTCTCTTTCAAGGAAGGAGTTGTGATTTCCAAAGCTTCCCAAGGACTTGATTCAGAACTTCCCATTTTAAAGCATGGCATTCAGTTGAAACCCCTTTTGGCCCTGAGAAGTTTTACTTTTTCTTGGAGAATTTTTGTACTCCGTGGTAAAAAAATTTTATATCTTGTTTCTTTAATGGCCATATATCTACAAATTAACGAACTGAATTAAAATCGCTCTCGGCAAATGATGAGAAAGGATTTTCTTTTAACCTCTACGCGGCAATTCTTCAATGACAGATGATTTCACCAAGCTTACTCATTCATTTTTACCGTTCATTTCTGGGACTTCCACCGATTCCTTTATTGTAAGATTCTTTAAAAGACCTTCGAAGCATTGAATCTTACTGGAAGGAACAAGACATTCAAGAGCTTTAAAGCGTCTCTTTTGTCGTCGTCAAAGGAAAAAAGCAGCTTTGAAAAGGAGTCGAATGCTTTGGTCGATTTTTTATTTAAATGTGTTGCATTCCTTTATGTAACTTGAAATGCATAAAGTACAATTTCATTCCTCATCTTCGAAAATCTGCTAATACCTTCTGTAACTAAAGTTCAATGAAGCATTTTCCTTCACATTTTTTGTTTTTTCTTAAATTTTGTTTTTGGTGTGCTTTCGTTCATGAAAGAAAGGTTCTGGGTGGCGGAAATTTACTCTTGGATTGAATGGAGAAAGTATGACTGAAGAAAAGTTTTGATTTTGACAGTGAATGAAAGAGTGCTGCTAGTGATGTTGCCTATTTGTGTCAGAGAATGTCTGCTACTTGAGTGCGTTGCGGTGATATGAAATGGAAGATAATATAATATATATTTGAAATGAAAGAGCGTGACTTTAAAAAAGATTTCAAAATGTGGTAGTACTTAAATGAACAGCTATGCGTCTTGTGGTATTTGCTTCACATTTTGAATGTGCAATAATAACTTGAATCATATGGCAGATATCATATAAGACATATTGAGTCCTATGTATCGTAAAAAAATTATAATTTATGTAACGCATAATTTCTTCATCTGAAATCTTGTTCGAGTGAAACACTTTGTTGCCATGGATGTTTTATTTATTTCAGAGAATTTGCTCTAAAAAATGCTTTAATTAAATATCATGCCGGTTGTAAAGTGTTCTACACTGGTTTCAATGAAATAATGTTGTTTTTCATCCTTAACTTCTGTAGAGTTCGAAATGAATTTCCTTTCAAAGCATCTACTCCATATAGTCTTCTTTTGGCCAAAATGTTTTCTGGGCTCTTCTTCCGACAGTTTATTTTTAGAGGGTAGGTATTTCATTTCTTTCCCTTTACTAATACAGCTTTTCTATCCTCTAATTTGGCAATGAAAATTAAAAATCACGATATTGCAAAAATCAGGTTGCCAAAATTATTCATGTAATCGTTAATTTTTTCCTACAAACGTAAATGTTATTAGTTATTAGAAAATGGGCCTGTTTTTAACTTCATGAAATTTAATAATTTTGGAGTGCATTACCAGTGAATCCCTAATTTCTGATTTTTCCTTAACTTATTTAGTTCAGTTTATTTACCATCCCACAAGTTCTCTGATAATTTGTACTCTTCTTGCCTTTACTGGGCAATCATTTACACCTGAGATTTAAAGACCTTAAATGATTGACCCTTTCATACCACTCGAAAATGTGAAAGTTTGCTCTGATCAAAATTTTAACGATGCAGCTAAATGCTATTTACCATTGAAAGACCCGAACAGCCTATGTTTAGATGTTATCCATGGATTTGAACTAAATCCCAATATTCAAGTTTTCTAAATATCCAATTTCACACCTCTCTCGTATGGTAGGCTTCCATTCGACAGAGTATCATATGCTTAAATTCAGTCGTCGAGTTCTCGTTTTCACTCTACTAGAAGGACAGGATTACAAAGAAGCAATGCCTGAAACGTAGTCAGTCTCAAGTGATACCGTTTCGGGTCTGAGCGCACTTTTTGAAAAGCGTTCCTATTCACCCGCTGGTCCGATTCACCCCCCTTTACCCTATTTATTTCAAAGGAGGCTGCTATACTGCACAGGAAGGGAACTATATGTCATTCGTATGACGTATAATTTCGTTTATTGGGAAACTATTTGCTCCTCAAAACTTTATGACTTCTCTCCAATTGGGATATGAACCTTGTGAGCATAAACTTGCGATCTTTAATCCCTGCAATAATCGTGATGTGGAGTGAAGGCGCATTTCTATACATGTTTTGGGATCCTTCCCTCAGATCGACCCGTAACGGTTAACAAACGGCCATCCATCTTGCACACCTCGGCTCGCGTTTTAACGAACCCTTTTACAATCCTTAATCGCTTGTTAGCTCCGACCCCCACGCTCACTCCTCAAGAGGAAGAGGGTTAAAAAATCTGAATACCCAATTACCCCTCCTCCACTTCGACGGAGAAACAAACCCCTTTTCGCAAAGACTGCCACTAATGTCCCCCCGAATCGTGCATGTGTGTTCTCTCGGTTGGGGAGGTGGAAAAAATATAATCTCCCCCCTCAATCCACCCACCCGGGGAGATGGGGAGAATCAGATAAGTGCCTCAACTCACGGCGTTATATTGGAAGAAGGCGGACAAAACGACCTCGTCGCTGCGTATCGCGGCAGTAATTACACCGAGCGTTTAATTAAACCCTCCACCCTCCCCTCTCTTCTCCGCGGAAAGCCCTGATTTCCCGACACCCTTCCCCATCGGGTACCGGGACCGTACGTAGCAGTAGTCCGGTGTTCCCAGTGAATTAACAGTGGAGGTTTTTAAAATTCCCACGCCCTCCCTGCAGAGCCGTCCGACCGCTCGTGCGCCATCATCAATCCTTTTAGCCAACCCCATTCTCCATCTCTCGCCGAGTTCATCTCTCTTCTCACCCTTTGCGCTCGCTGTTCTCAATTTTTCATCCCTCAACTGCATCCTTCCTCTTATTTCCGCTTGGCTTTTTGTCTCCAATCCCTTTGTTGTTTTCTTTTTATACGAAATCCAAATTTATAATCTTACTTTAATACTACTGTTTAGCACAACATTTGCTAAGTTAAAATTCCTTATCGAACGCAGGTTATTTCATTTGCTCCACCGATTCTTTCATTAACATTTCATAATATAAGCTTGCCTACACAATCAGTGTGACTATTCGCGTCGTTTCATTATCTTTCAACGTTCAGCCTCTGAAACCCTGGCTCTACCGATAGTCTTAAATATATGTAGTAAATAAATATTTCCTAAGCTTATTCACTGTTTTCTTCGTGTATGATAAACCTGAACATTTTTTACATCCAAAAATATTCAACAAAGATCTAAGAGTCTATTGCAATTTGAGTTTTGGGGTTGCAAAATTTTTGCACTCCTGACGTTGACCCAGCTACTTTCCTCCGGAAGCTAAAAATAGGATGTCGTTCGGTTTGTGATACGGCAAAATTTTGATGTTTCCATCCATTTCTGGCCCAAAGTTTACGATTGCGTTTTTCTCCCAAAGAATTATAGTCAAGTCTTCTTCTTCGTTGGAAATGTAAATCTTTTATTGACACCGATGGAACAACCCTAAGATAAATGGTTTCTTAAAGTGTAAATGCAAACCATTCATGTCATCTTTCAAGGCTGGAAGTATTAAAAACATTGAAATCGGGACTTTCAAACCTTTCATGTCATCTTTCAAGGCTGGTTATATTAAAAACATTGAAGTCGGGACTAAGTATTTATAAAAAAAACAACCTACTTTCGCTTTGGGCATGAAAACGCCGGTACTCACGGGCTGGTATCGGTCTCGTACCTGGCCCTTACCGGAGGAGTCAAATCTTGAATCGTACTGTAAATGCTACTTTGAATCGACATGGAGGCATTTGAGGAGACCCATTTGGTGGATAGAGGAATACGTCGAGGCGGGCGGCGAACTGGCAGGGCTCACTCGGGACGCCGTGTGAGAGTGACCCCGTCAATTCCTAACCCTTCATCTGAAGGGCGAAGAGGCCTCTTCCGATAAGGGCTTGACGCGAATGAAGACGGATGGTCCCCGGCCGAAGGGGAAAGGACGGTGATCAGAGAAGGAGGGAAAGGGTTAGGTGTGCGGGGCAAGAGCTGGGGCTGAGACGGGAGCGGCAGGGGCCGACGGGAGGGGCTGGTCGTATTTCCGGGGATATCCGTGTGGTGCGCAAAGGGTTGGAGCGAAATCACATCGATGGAGATATTGCCAAGGCAACGTTATCAGAGATCAGAGGTCTCGGACCCCTTGGGCGGGTGAAGGGGTGGCTTTATTTCCCCGCGCCAAAATACTAGAGCACCAGTCCCTTCGACTCCGCGGTATGGGGAGAGGGGGTGAAGTAATGCGTGAATCGGGGTGGGGGAGTCAAAAAAAGTTATTCCTACGGTGCCTCGGGCGTTGAGAGGGATAAGGTGGTTATAAAGGGGTGGTGGGAGGGTTTCCGGGAGAGGACCCTGAACTCTCAAGGGGTTGTGGTTTAAAGGGAGCGTTTTCGGAAGGGAGGATTCGATCGGAAGGGTTAGATAAGGGTTCCCCGAGAGCGTCTCACATCATTTTCCCCTTCTTCTCCATCTCTCACGTCGCAGTCGGCCGCTTAGCGTAAAAGTAATGCATTTGGACTTCCCGGAGGTGTGCCCTATGGTTATGAATGTTTTAATCGGTTCATAATATTCATTGAGCTGGGAAAAAAGGAGTGTGGCGCTCTCTCTGAAACGGCCAGATCGCTTAGCGAGGTCATATCGATTAGACATCGTTTCTTTCCTCTTTTATTAGCACTGCAGCCATTTTTTGAAGAAAACGTTTTGGTGACACCTGGAGGGGAGAGGTGAGATTTTTTGGCGATAATTATCAAATTGCAAACGTGTGTTTCTGAAGGGTGACTCCGATCGCTGTGTAACATTCATGGAATGGATGGCAGCTCATTCAGTGTAATAATAAATTGTTAGTTCAGAAGTTCAGTTGTTCAGAAATAAGGCTACTTAAGAAAGTGTTTTAAGAGCTTCCATGTTTACCTCTGTAACTTAACTTGCAATTACTGGATAATACCAACTTTCAATTACTGGAAATAAGTGATGTTTTGTGCCTGGCGATCAGATTTTATTCGCATATGATATTTTTTCCAGCTCCTTCCGAATCTATTGTCACCTAAAGTAAATGTCACACAGCCCCATTTATATTTTTATTATTTTAAAGTAATTTTAGATCATGTATTTGATACTTGGAATTTTTTATAGCCCATCTGGGTACATGAATCGGACCCCTGATTTTATACGACATACGATGAAACCGACAGTACTCAAGTTGCTCATCGACACATAATGCTGTTATTATTATGAATAATTTTCTTACACCTCGCAAATTCATCCCTGCTCACTACCAGCATTTTTTATGTTCTTGGAGATCATTTAATCATTACAACTTAATGTGGCCTATTGCATATTTGTTAGGATTTTGTATGCTATTGTTACAAATGATTCTGTTATTAACCCGTGGGTCCAAGAACTTGAGATTGCGTATTATTAAAAAAAATCAGATTATCAAAATAGGTACGGTTAGAAGCAACGATTTATTTTAGAGGAGCGAGCAAGTTATTTTAGAGGAGTGTTCGCTGAATTTAAAAGAGGGAAGGAAAAAAGTAGGATTTCAAATGGCATGAAGAAAGGTAAACTATGTGGATAGCTTAACAAAGGTTAGAGTGGAGAAAAAGATGAAAAATCTAACAGTAAACGCTATAGTTCTTACTATGAATACAGGATTATTTCAAGATGGGGAATGCATGACTCATGCTAGGACTACCCTATGTTTGCCAAGCACTAGCTATTATGATGACTATGAAGTGTCCTCTTCCCTCATGAAGTCAACAACAATTGCTTTTTTTCATATTTCCCATCCCTCTTTGCTCTAAAATATTGCAATTCATAAATTATGCGTTAGGTTAAGTCTTAATATTCAACACGTAGTAGGTTTATGTATAAATGATATTAGTCTACCTTTAGATAACATCTGTAACGTTGGTTGATAAATAATATCTAATGAATAAACCGGAAATACTGCAGCGGAAAATCTATGTACATTTTCCTTCTCTTCCTTAATGTGTATGGAATCGGTGGTTTCGATTAAATTTCTCCCAGTTCTATCTTGCTCAATACCGTTTCAAACCATCCACTAGGTTCCACACTTTCCGGCTTCTCGCGTTCAGCTCGGCCCGTTTGGCGGGCCGAATGTGTAGGGCGGAGGTCAGGGGCGGGAGGGATTATTCGGAAAGAGAGAGAGAGAGAGAGGGAGACAGATGGGGGAAGTGAAATGGGGATGAAGGGATGTTGGATGATGTTCTGGGGGTAGGAGGCAAACGAAGAGTTTATTCCCGTAATGGCAGAGCCGCACTTAATGAGGTCCTAAAAGGGTTCTTGAGGAGCGAAGCGATTCGTCCAAACGACCTTCTATTGTTTTGAGCTGCTTCGGTCGTAATGGGATTGTTTTTTTCCCCGCCAACAAATCTGGAAGCCGAACGATTGCGCGTTCCGTGTCGTTTGCAGGGATGTTACGTACTCTTTCAAAAAAATAATCAAGTTTATCCTTATCCTGCTCGAATGAAAATTTTCCGCGTGTAAACGAAGGGTGCGTTCATCTGTTTCTATTTTATCCTCCTCAGTTGCAAACGTTGGCGCATAAGTTTTCCTTGTGGGTATTTTCGTAATTTTATTGCTATTTTCTCAAACGTTCGGGAGAATATTTGCTATCAGACTCTATCTTTGTGTAATAAGCCCCATCATCAAAGTTGAAATATTGGCCCGCGTCTGAGCGTAAAGCCTTCCTTTAATGGATTTGTTGATGATTTTAATTTCCAGTCTTCCACAACTTTCCTCAACATGACTGGAGTTATTTATTTTCATGAAAAGATATATTTTCCCAATAGTTTACTCTGACTTTAAAATTGGTATACTTCCTCAACGTCTCTTATTCAGTTCCTGTTGAAAAATTCCTACACCCGAAGTAAAAGAGGAGCTTTTGCGATAGGAAATGTAGAGCTAGCATCGGAGATTAATTTCTTATGGTTGTGAGACTCAACTACTGCGTGCAAGTGAGGGACTTGAAAGACAGCACCTCTTAAGTTGAGGTGCTCTATCAAAAGAAGAGATCAGTATACTTCTGAGAAATCAAATTTAAGGGAATACATTTTCCATAGCGTCCTCTTTGTTTCTACATAAGGAATATTTCCCTATTTCATATCCTAGTAGGCTGAGCTGCCTCAAAGAGACTCGGATGGGTTTTTTCTGTCTCTAAATTCGAAAGATACTATTAAAATACCTATGAAACTAGTTCCTCTAGCCAAAAATCAAATGTCTGCGGAAAATTAATGTGAATGGAATCATATCGAGGAGGATTCTAGGAAGCATTTAGGAAATTAGAACCTCGTGCAAATTGAAGTACCGATTCCAATGAATGTTGATGGCTGACTAGTGGAAGCAAAGTCTTCTGATTCTACGCTTATTTTTTTCCTTAATAATGATGGCTTTCCAGTGAATACTTTATTTGTAATGAATGTTGATATAAACATTGTATAAAATGTCATTAATTTACAAACGCACCCACGTGAATTTATGGTAACAGTGATTTTTGTGCAAACTTGCTAATGAATGCAGGCCTTAAAAGGAGTGTAAACGCGAATGTCATACGCGAGAGAAGTTTAGTATGATCTAAAACTACTGATAAATATTGCAACGTATCCTTTTTCCATCCTTCTTTTTTATATTTTTACTTATCTGTCCATTATCCACCTGCTACTTCATTTGATTTGCAGGGGTACGTTATGTACTTGAGGATATGGATGATAATTGCAACGTGGTTGCTTTAATTTGTTCGCATTTTTCTAATCACATGTATAACTCCTCAATGGCTAGAGTATCAGGTGTTTTTACTTACGTTATATGATTATTTGAAGCTCTGAAAGGCTGAATGAATGGTAGGCTACTGACCTAACATCACTCCTGCGATTAAGAAGGGTTAAAATGCATAAATGAATGAATGGAGGGTGAAATGGTATAAATTATAATATTAATGAATGGTTGACCTTCTGAACTAGGGAAGGAGTTTGGTCTTCTATATTATTCAGTATTATCCTGCTAGGTTTTATGAATCTAATTATCCCTGGAAATTTGACCGCTTGGTTGACGACTAACTTACCAGCAATCATGCTGCTTTCATTCTAGACATTAACTGTGTCAACGGATGAGTGAATTTCATTGTTAAGTGTTGGTATACTTAATTAACTTAATTGTTGAAGGCGTAACTTTGTGGAATGACTCTACCGACATGACTAAAAAGAGAGAACTCTTAGTATTTTCCACACTTAGAACTTTAATTCCCGACCCAGGTTTCGACTGCCTTGCAATCATTTTCAAGGACCTTGAAGTCGAAACCTGGGTCGGGAATTAAAGTTTTAAGTGTGGAAAATACTAAGAGTTCTCTCTTTTTAGTCATGTTGTTGGTATACTGTTATCCTCTGGCAGTTTGAGTAGATAATTGGTCGTTTACTGTTATCATTGACGCGTGCCGCATTTCCTCGCGGTTTTATTATTCATTTTACTGCAAACCTAATGCTTCTTATTTGTGACTGTCAGGGAAATACCAGGATTGAAACTGATATTGCTATGAAATGAGTGGGTTGCTTTCTTGAGTAATTTCGTGCAATTAAACAGTCGGAAATTTGTTTTCTTGGCACTTGAGAGCGCATCAAGGTGCTTCCAATAAAATAGACCAATAGACAGGAATGCAGCCTATGAGTAAACACGCTTATTGCTGTTTGAGGAAGGACATTACACAAAGGACCCACAATGGTGGTGTAAACATACTTTATTATTTTTCTTTTAAAGATCTATAACGACGGCTAACGCGTTGAGCGTTATAAATACTGTTAAATTCCCTTTTCCTTTTTCTTCTGCCTTTACCTCGGGTAGATTGATCCTCCTGGGAACTAGCCTTATAAACATCTCTCTACACCACAGCTGCCTGGTCACAACAAGGTAAATAACAATTTTGACACAAAAGGGGATATGTAATTCAATGTCAAAAAATGTGTGTATATTTACTCAGAATTATGTGTACAGTATCCGTTAGGGTTATCCTGGCTCCGTGCACGCAATGGCTAATTACTTGCCAAGTTTAGTTAATACACAACTCTCGTTACAAAATAAAAAATATTGGGCTGACATACAAGGAATCGCTGCTGTGGTCCCCCTTAATATGTATGTCTTTGGGTTCTCTGCCTGCGGATGCCTTCTGTACTCCTCCAGCTTGTTTGGCGGTTTTCGTGGAGATTCCCTTTCTCACGCCCTCACGTCTTCCTTGGCTATTCCTCACGGTGTCTTTTTGCTCTGCGCCGGAATCCTTCCGTAGTGGCGAGTTCTCAAACGTGTCCTTATACCAATCACTGGACAGCGAGTCTTAGACGTCTGCACATTTAAATTCACGTGTTTTTCACGCCTGTACAATCCTATTACCAGATAGCAGGTGCGTCCCCACGCCTCGACATCCATTGTTCTCTCGCATCGCGTCACTTGCGATATTGTTATTAACCTCCTGGTTTCCTTGCATATATCTCTCCTCATTGTTATCTCCCCTCCCACGCTTTATACCGTCGACCGAACAACATTATTCACCGGCCTCACGGCCGGCCCGCGGGAATACCACTCGGTCAATTTAGGTCACCTGCTACCAACCCATGAATGTTTAGCTGTACGTGTTACAGTTGTCATTGGTTTAATTATATGTTCGTGAATATTTTGTCTAATTTTCATTTCTTTCTAAGCTAAATTAGCTTACTTCAACGGCTCCATGATATTGGACGGTCCCCAGTTTTTTCGTCTCGAAAGCTTTCCAATCACAGCCGTTAAATGCTCACACAGAAATATGCTCCGAGCATGACTACGTATTGAGGTGTGATTCACACTTGTGAGCTCAACATCCGGAGGCGTTTCCTCGAGAGGGCGCGGCATGTGGGTGTGCAAAGCTTCCTGATTATCGGTCCCCGAGAACCCTCTCGCGTCCCTCGTACTGTAGCGAGCAGTATCAATCATTCTTATTGTTTCCGCGCCGCGTTCGTGCCTCTCCCTCTTTTGAATTCCGTTCGATCGTAAGGGGAGCTTGTGTGTGGAGGGGAGGCACGTAACACGTACGACTTTTTCCCTCGACGCGGGGAAAAGCATACGCGAAACATATAAATGCATGCGTACGGTCGCGAGAGGGAGGAAGGAGTGGGGCATTGGAAGTTTTCTTCGTGGGGGAGCATTTGTTTTCCACTTCTTCCCATTCCCGCGCCCGTATTCTCACCCTTCCTCTCCCCCCTTCACCCCTCTTGGAGAACACCCCAGATCGAATTCTTATCCACCCCCTCCCAACCTTACCAAACCCTTCAGGATAAGAGAAGAAGGGTGTGCATGGATGTGTTGGAATGGGTTGGGAGGGTTTTCCCCCTTCTACCACCTTCCCACTCCCCCTACCCCTTCAACCCCTCCATTTTCCCAATCTCAATTGTTACTCGCGTCGCCGAACAGATCTCTGCAGAGTTGACAGGGAATGGCTTCGGGTCCACGCGGGGAACGGAATGGGAACTCTCGCTCGAAAGGGTGGCGGTGTTGCTGAGAAGGGAAGGGGGCGAAGGTTTCGACGATATGCAGAGGGATAGGGGGTTGGAAAAGGGTGGGATGGTGGTGGAGGGAGGGCTCGGGGAAATCCTAGGCGGTTGATGGGTGGGAGAGGGATGGGTTGCGTGCGACGTAGCTCTCTGGCGCCATCGCATCCTTGCATTCTCGAGTGCTGGGAGTTTGGGGTGTGCGTAATGTAGTGGAAAGGTTGTCCTCCTCTTCATAGGCCATCCCTGATGCTCACCCTTCTCCGTACCTCCCTTCGCAGATTTGCAGAAATTGGACTATTCAAGATCGGAGTGGTGGGGATGCCTGAGAAGGATCTCTAAACGGGAGTTGGTTCCACCTCAGGCCCAAAGAGATGTATCTGCAGGCAAGCGGGCTCTTCTTCTGCTTTTCTTTTGGGCGTCGTTACTGCCATCCCACCCTTTCTTCTTACGCTACTTAATAAATTACTATAATATTTCTCATAGCACTGGTTTAATGCGAATATGAATGAAATTCACGTTCAGGACGCGAGAAACAGGGTGTTGTTTTATGCCAAATATTTCTGGAAGAAGTTAGTGATAATGTGGCAACAGCTCGGAAAACTTGTTCTATGAATCAGTGGATGATGAGACTGTGAAAACCCTATCAGCAATGGGGAGAGTTTCCGTACGATACATGTATTCTCTATTGTTTTTCGCAGGTTTTTAGTTGTTTCAGTGTACCATAATTATAGAATGTTTAACATTGAATGGATAACAAAGTTTGGAGTAGAGGAAACGTGCTTAGCTTTTATTTTATGGTGAGATTACTTTGAATAACTGATAGTTTATGATAATTTTTGACCAAAAGTTCACATTTACGTCTCTAAAAAGTGTGACGGTTTTAGGTATACATATTTAAAATATACGTTTCTGTCTATTATTTGCGATTAGTGATATCCTTTCGTAGGTTTTTTTACTGGAATGAAATAATTTTTGAACAATTTCTCCCTCATTACAACTGATTCTGTATTAGGCAGCCCAATTTCCAAAGAAGCCAAGCCTTATGACAAAATAGTTGACCGTAGCCCGACACAGGTGTTATTTGGGCAGTCATTTTTGAGCTTACTCGGATTTTCTTCAAAACATAATAGTCGGGATGCAAGTGTACCGCAACCCGAATGCAATGAACGATTAACCATGGTCCCGGAGCTCCAATACCATTCATCTCCTGTCCATCCTCTCCTTTCTGTG
This sequence comes from Ceriagrion tenellum, assembly GCA_963169105.1. Lineage (NCBI taxonomy): Eukaryota > Metazoa > Arthropoda > Insecta > Odonata > Coenagrionidae > Ceriagrion > Ceriagrion tenellum. The sequence goes on from OY720636.1 coordinate 6,372,550, forward strand.
AGCCTTTTCGTTTGTCTCGCATCGGATTCTCTTCCCATCGCTCCTCCGTGCGTCATCTTCGGAGGGGCGTAAAAAGGAGGAGATGGTTATATGATGCTCCGCGGATGAAAGGGAGTTCCCTAGGTCGGTCGTTTCGCCGCCGCCGTCGCTGTCTTCTCTCTTCCCGGCGAGCGGAATGGGGCGGGCTATACGGGCGGCTGAGGATTTGATTTGCGGCAAAACTTTCAGGTGGGATTTATGTTTTCTTCTGTATTTTTCGAGGCGTCGTTCTTTCATTCGTAAAATGGGATTTCCCGTGTATCTCCGTCGTATTTTTATCTTCTCTCCAGCCGAATCCACTGCCCTGGCTGCAGTTCTTTCGTCTCTGAAATTTCGGTCAAATATTCTCTCCCGTTTATTTATTTTATAAATCATATATTTTATTCATGTTGGAAAGAGTCCTGATCAACTTGAAGCGAGACGTACCGGCCAAATATCGGCCTTACATTGACTCAAACAAGTCGCTAATCCTCTATCTTCCAAAGGACAAAATATGTGTGGAGTAAAGCAGCAAAGAAATGGATTTGTTTTGTTTTCATAGTCTCACTCGTCTCTGTTTCTTTCATTGTAGTGCGGTGCGCTTTTTGGTTTTGGTATCTGCCAGGGTTTAATGTATTTCAGTCTTTAAAATGGCTTTTAATGTATCTTTACCTCTTACTATATTCTCCTGCCACTTTTCTGTCATCTCAAGGTACCCCTCTTTCCTATTCTTTTCCCTCACCAGTATCAATACTTCATTTTTGAGCGATTATAATCAAGTTGCAAGCGTTTGCTTCTAAAAGGTTACTTCGGTTGAAAGGTAAAATCCATGGAATGGATATCAGCTCGTTAGGTGGAATTGTGAATTTTTACTAGATCAGTTGGTAAGAATCAGATGACCATTAAGCAATTGGCTAAATTAGCTTCTATATTTATAATTCAGTTAAGATAAGAAAATAAGAGCTATTTCATGTTTTAACCGCTGAGCATAGAGGTTGCCAAATCCAACGCTTGTTTTAGCAGCTGAAGAAATCTGAATTAGATTCTAAATGTATATTCTACTCTTTAATCTCCCACACCAATGGAAAAATATGTATTAACGCCAATCTTTTTCTCTCTTTAAATTAAACTCCACCGTTCGCATTGTGGTACAGTCAAGTTCTGAGCTTCCCGTAGAGTATTGTAAATGGTATTTATCATGCCAAATATTTTCATACCAATATTCTCGAGATTTAAAGTTGAAGTTAAATTTTTATCAGTTAAACTTTGTAAATGTTTTCTCAGTACTTTATGTGCATTAGAATTTGGACATTTGTCTAACTTTTTTATATTTTGAAGCAGCTCTTGGGTTCGCAGTTGCGTATCTGTTTGTATTGTTTTCCAAAAATACTTCCTACAATTTACTTATTTAGTGATAGATAATTTTAAACGTTGTAGTAGTTAACTCAATTGATTTGCGTAATTTGGCCTTTTCGGTTTATCTGTGTAATTACGGTTTTTGTATTTAGTCTTCTCTCATCAGGTGAATTCTCACTTGAGAGAGTTTACGGCTTTTGTTGTTACTAGCATATTCGCCTATTCAAACTGTATACTCGTTTGAACGCTATTGGAAGCTTCAACTTACTCCCTCAAGCTTGTTAGTGATGGGATTTGTGTTCTTTGAAATAATTCCATTTTGAATTATTGTATTTATATTTTCTCTTTGTCTAGCAGTATCCTTAGCTGTCATTACCTTTTCCTTCTCTCAAAATTTATGCGTTTATTTCCGATATGCTTGACTTACCATCCATTCTTGTCTTTGCATTTTACCTACATGTACCCTGTCAGTCCTCTATTTTCCCTTTCAAGCTCGGAAAATTCCCTGCTAATAGAGGAGCTATAATTCCCATGCTCTCGTCTGTTCTTGATAACCCATCATAGTCACGATGAAGCGTCTGCGCCGGTGTGGAAAATTATGGGCAATCGGAAGGATTTAAACTGTTACCGTAGTCGGTGCAAGATACGGGATACCGGGGTGGGATGAAGTTCATTGAATTTATGGCAGTTGATAATTTCCCCAGCCGCCTCCTCATATTTGATTTGATCCCAGACCTACGCCAAACAAACAATTTATCTGCTTGATTGCCGTTTCTGCATACGCCTCCCGTCGGATTGAATATTTCAGCGCGAGTGGGTGGGAGAAAGGTGGGAGTGGCCGATAGAGCGTTCATCCGATGATTCCCTCTAATTCGGTGGCGCTCGACGCGAGCCTCGTGAAGGACGGAAGGGAGCCAAAGGGAGATTTCGAGGACGGATAGATACGAGCGGGCAACTTGCGAGCGCAATGGAAGCAAAGAGGGACGGTGAAATAGAGAGGGGGTACTGGAAAATTTACGTACGGTTGCGAAATCGTGACGTCTACTTGCACATGTAACCCTTGGAACCGCCTCAGAAGTGTGTGGCTGGTTGTGTGAGTATTCATCAAAACATGCTCTGCACTCCATGCTTGGTAGAAAAAATTTTAATTATACTCAACTGCATCAGTCGAAATGCGCTCAGCATATTGAGAAATAAAATAAAATAAATAATTTCTATGTCCTCTTGAAAAATTTAACGAAACCCATGTATGAAAGTTAAGATGGCATAAGTGAGTCAAAGTTGTTGCATTCGTTCAGGTTTAGGCGAGACATTGTGTATTTCATTTCAGGAACTAAAAATGCTAACTAATCATGATGTTTTTGAATGTATGTGCTATTTTTAAAATAGTAATTGAGAGAAGAAGAGAAGGGAAGATCCTAAGACGGTTACTTTGTGAAAATTACGTATACCTATTGTGGAGGAAATATGTATTGTCAGGATACCATATAATTTGCTATGGGGACAGATATATGGAAGGGTGCAGATAACAGACACGAGTTTCGGTTACTAATAATAATACATGCATTGAGGTAAGAGCTTCAGAAACGACTTATCTGCGATAAGTGATTCATCTGAGGATGTACTCATTAGCGTATTAAAAAAGAGATAAGGTAGCAAATAAAGCAGCAAGGCAACATGTCGAACAACTTTTTTCTTCAGATTGGCTTTTAAATTGCTAAAAAGATAGAATCAAAACGTCAACTAAAGATTTGGTGATAATTCTCGTTCCAGACGTTTTATAAGGCTTTTAGTGGTAATAAAATGATAGTAATGGTTTATAAAATGCTTATTTTGCCGGTCTAAGGTGCACGCCATGTAATTTGGTATTTGAACCAACATCGCAAGCAGCACAAATTGTGGGAATACGTTCAGCAGGGTACGGATTTCACACGTGAAGGACCATGGCTCAATTGCTTTATTGGCGGATTTACATAATTGGTTATTCAATCCCGCTTGGCGCTTTATGGTGAGTCCTGGAAGTGTAGTACTTCGTTCACCCACTGAGACTTAGGACCGTTGTTCCGAGCTGTATTTAGCTACGTGCGAGGGTAGATGATGCTGGCAGGTAGTTTTTCCCATCCATTCCTTGAAATACTTTTCAAATACCTTTCGCGGGGATGAGGCTTGAAAGTAAATTATTCAGGAACCCCCAATATTGACATTGTGTTCCAAGCAATTGCTTAAATTTCGTTGAGTTCTAGCATCCACTTTCGCATTCCCTGCCGATTTCAAAGCTTTTGCTGCCCAGCTTTCAGTTTTGGTGGTGTGTATTTCTGGCCAGGGGATTGATTGTTCGCTCTGCGACAGCCCTTGTTGGGGCCCTAATCGGATGCAGCATTCTCCTCATTTATCCCCCCCCACAAAGAGATATTATCTGCGCATTAGCCTGGCTGGGATAAAGCTATGGGGGAGGGTTCGTGGGGAGAATGGCAGGGTAAACCATTAACTCTTTTCGATTTGCACCACCGTTTGCTATTTTACCTTCACTTTTCCCGCTAAGCAACGCGTGGCGATAGGAAAAATGGCGATGGAATACGTTTATCGACCAGGATGTGGAACTGAATGCGCTAGATTAAAACGATTCTGGTTATTATACGCTGTGATTCGTTCAAGTATGGTTTCTCAACGTGGGTACCGGCATTGTAATCAAAAGGTCTCGGGTTTGTATCTATGCTCGAGTCTGAAATTTGTTCCCTCGTTCTATTTTGTTATAGTTGCTAAGGAGTCAGCTTAGACTACGCGGTAAATTCTCATAATATAGATCCGCTGAAACTCTTGTCCATTTTTACTTAATTTGTGTGTGATCTCAAACGCTTCCTCCCCATTCATATGATTCTGCAAAGAACCACGAAAACTGCTCCAGGTTTGTTATGGTATTGGTATATTATTGGTATATCTATCATGCGCTCGGTACGCTATGAATGGGATGGGAGTTTATTTTGTGAATGATTTCTAATTGAATTCCAGTGTGAAATTGGACCAACGTCGGCTCTTAACTGGCTATTTTTAATTATTTAGCCCTTAAACTGGGTAAAAATAATTGATAATATTGCAGCAATTACGTATGTTTTTAATACTTAATTTGACAAAAAATAATTGTAAGTGATATCTCCCGCCTAATTACTCCATTTTTAGTGCATGGTGAAGTGCAGAAGAAAGTAAATGAGGAAACTTCAAAAATTGATCGTGCATGAGAGACCAGCCGATAACGGTGATTAAATAATAATTAGTTGTAATATTAATTTGTAAGCCACACTGCCAGTGCAAAGACCTATTATGTCTTGATGTCTCCTGTTCCGGTCTCTTTCTTCCCCGTAAATCTCGTCATAGACTAGATTTAGGTCAAACGGTATGAAAATAGTGTTATGTGGCGTAGGTTGTGTAAAAAGACTAATATTTTAGACTGGTTTTTATAAGGTTAGTGAAAATCAGTGTATTCTCTTCCTTCCGATGGTAAGTGTGGTATATTCTTCTTCTATGTATCCTTATATTAGTGCAGTGTGCAGTCAACCGAACTTAGGATTGAACGGCCAATTATTTGCATGAATATTGGCGATAAACATATTTTGATTTTTTAGATATCATTTTTTACTGCGCGCTCATGCATTAGGCTAGTTTGTACACCCATGGCCAACTGAATCCATCAATTTTGTGTCCATATGACATTTTCATTGGCTTAAAGACGTTGTAATGACGACTGCTATTCCCAACCCAGTCATTGTTTCAACTTCATCCCCATAAAATTTGGAGGTGAATTTTCTAATTTCACAAGTGATTGTCATTATGTGAAATAACCTGCAGTGATAAGGGTTTTCTTCTTATGAGATATTTTAACGGGAGAATCCAGGGAAAATATTCCAAGGAAATGCATGATCTTGTGCCGAACGCGGGAAATTGTATCCGGGGTCGCGGTTGCAATATGAGTGAAAACCTGTCTTACTCTAGAATGAGTCCAATCCGTCGTTTCCTGGGAAGCCATTCCATCTCCGCATTCAATTTATGTCAAAGGCGTCAGCAAACTGCATTCGTGGAGCGTTTTCTTGCGATTGAAGTCGCATGTAAACCCTCATGTAATCTGGTTCTTGAATTGGATAATCCATCTGCAGGGGTACGGGAAAGAGAAGTTCAAAAATGATCGCTAAATTGCCAGGGATGCCATTTTCCGCTAAGCGGGTATGTGATTAATCCCATCGTTTCAGAATTGCTGTCTTTGTCATCAGTTTGCTTTGCTTGCAGTCAAATTCGCGTCTAATGTAAGTTATATCGGGTAATTTTATATCCTAAATGAAACTTATTATTTCTTGGTAAGATCGCTTGAAGTAGTCATAATCTATGTCTTTGGGTGTGTTGATAAGGCTCTACTTATAAATTTATGCTTTGGTCCAGATGGTGACAGATAGCTCTCTCTTTCATATAGAAACATTTATGGCGCTAATATGTTGTTAGCCCATAATTATTTCCGCGAATATATGGGCTGTCATGAAGTGGAGCGAAAATATAAGACCTCCCTCGTGAAAGTTGCGACGTTTTGTGGAGGTCAAGGTACGTTTCCACGGCGCGTCACGTCGTTGTTAAAACCGCGGTTGGGTAGCGATTTTTAAAAATATTTCAGAAATAAGTGGTTAAGTTTTAAGCAAATTTTCTGTGGTGGATGCTTTTTTTCACCAAGCTGTAGGTTTAAAACTTCTATTAATTGCATTAGAGTGCAAGCTATGTTCCAGTGGTGCCTTGGGAATGTGATACAATGAAAGGAAATCTCATTTTTTTCATGCTCATTTTCTGTTGAATTACAGTAAAATAATGCACTTCCTCCAAAGGAAATTTTCTTACAAAATATGTTTCTGAGTGGTGACAGTTAATTTTGTTCTTTTCAGCAATTTATACCTCATATTATTTATTTGGTATGCATAAAAGAAGTTGAGTGAGTTCTTATAAGACCACTACCAGCAATTAGCTACGGAGTTTACCCTTAGATTATTATTAAAGTAATACTTAATACGATGCACAAATAAATCATTACTATAGTTCTCGTGTGGAAATCTCCATCGATATGAGTATCCGTCATTCCAGTGGGAGATCACGTACGTTGATGATCCGGAAGCATATATTTTTAATATATCTTTAAATTTGCAATGCTCTTTCTTGATATCAGAGGTGGAAAATCGTATTCCGGTTTGAAAAACGTAGTGATTTACGGAAAGACAACAAATAACCACGTCCGCGGTCCAGTCTAAATGACGGCCTCATTTTTTTCAATGTTTTCCAAATCGAACCGGAGACTCGGGCCGAAAAATAATTCGTTCGAGTGTCTAAAAGTCGCGCCTCTCAGCGGCTAGCGCGCTGAAGCATTCGATGGTGTGTTTCTGTTAGCGTAAACATATGGCATGCGCCATCGTCTCTTCCGGTTTCCCTCTCTAAACCCGCCACACGATTTTATTTCGCTAAATTGTGTCGCGAATGTAATTAGCGTTCTTTTGTTTTTTCTCGTGAGAAAGCAAACTCTCCCGCACGACATAATTCGAGGCTCCATTTCCACTTGCTGACCCTCGGCAGTGTTTTTGGGGAATGGTGAAGGGTGTGAGGGAGTAGTGTCTGGTTAGCTAGGTTTGGCATTCTGTTTGAGCGTGGGCGAAAATAGTGATGTGGTCGCGCTTCGGGTGATCAAACCGCGCGAACGTGGAGTATGGTTTGCAACGACTGCGTGGGTTTGCTGTGATCGAGGGAGATATAAAGAGGGGTATGTGGTTGGGTAAGGTAGGTGGTTACGCTATTCGCAAGGGTGAGTGTCGAGAGGCACCAACCGCATGAATAAATAAATGACGATAGCATTTGTCGAATTCCAATATGCGGTTCGCGCAGCTCCTTCCCACGTAGTCTCTCCGCTCCCGGACTACCGAGTTCCGTGCGCGGAGCTCCATCTCTAGCCGTCCGCGCAACTAGTGTTTCCAGCGTACGCACATTCCTGGGGGAGAGCGCGTATCGACTTTCAGCACTCTACCGGTACGGAAGCCGTCCTCGAGGAAAAAATCCAGCGGAGGAACAAAAGTGGCGCTGAAGAATGGATTCTCGCTTTTCCTGCGTTCATTCATAAGTCATTTAACCACGATGAATCGTGAATGATCGAGGCCAAGAGAACACGCGCCAACAAACGGAGAGAAAAACACAAATTTCTGCAAAATTATCGTTATATTGAACAGCAAAAATACTTTCCCGTTATGTTAAAATTGGCTTTTTTTGTGTTCTGTAATATTTTAGCATTCGTAGGCTCTTAGTGTTCCGAAATAATTGATTCGGCTCTCAGGCATTTAAATGCACTCTTAAGATGATTTTGTACTATGGCCTACATCTCTCTTAAGTCCGCTTACACATTTTATTGTACAAACGCATGCATGAACATTTTCATGGAAAAAATTGTAAAGCGGCAAATTGAACCTGCTCTATTTCCTTTCATTTTCTTGTACATTCTGAGATACACTCCTTTGTACAATAACATGTACCGTGTAAAGCGGCATTAAGGCAGGTTATTGGAAATTTTGGCTACATCTTGTATTGCCTTCTCAAAGCCCCAGTGCCTGCGAGATTTCTGAGGGTACCTAAAACACTATGTGGTAGGTTACTCCTCATACTTACTCAGTATAATCAGTAACTTAGTATAGGTAATCATTAATAAAATAACTTTTTAATGATGAGTAATTAGTTGGCCATGTTTTTTCGACGAAATTGATTGTAATCCTGTGTTACCTTCAGCCGGACCGAGCTTACATACTTGTGAGTGTGACCTTAATCTGAAATGTTATTAATGACTTCAGCGAAAATAACTTCAGGAATAAAAGTTCTCTACCTGAGGTAATCATTTAATTTCCAAGGTAACTGCATAATAAAATCCATCCTCTTTTGAAGTCTAATGCATTGAAGGAGTCACTCACTTTTATTCAGACGTAAATCTAAAACCATTTATTGATTGTTAAACCAGTTATCTACATAGGTTTTTTCATTGGGCCATCGCAACACTGCTGATTGCTCTGGTAGTGTATGAAATATCTGCCATCTTGACTTACTAAAAATTACTTTTGAATGGTTCTGCTTCTTTGAAGGAGGCATAGCCGTATAATATTATGGAATTACGTCTATGACACTATGTCCCTAACTTATATTAACAGACACAAAGTCAAACAAAAATGTTATGGCGAGAGTTAATTTGAAATATTAAATCGCTCAACTGCTGCTACCCACACTTTGGCTCCAGATTCGTCCGATTCCCTCGTACGAAAGAGATGGACGTCTTAAATCGGCGGGCTGAAGTTAACGACATGACCGTGAAGTACCCGAAGGATAACTCTGCGCAGTACACACTACCATTACGCGTTCCTTCGCCTCATTCCCATGCAAATTTCCCGACCGTCTTGCTTACCTCTCTCCCCCTCCCCCGCCCCGAACCAATGATTTTTCCATCCTCTGTGGCGTCAATTCCCATTCCTTCCCCTTTCCTACCCCCCCTTCCTCAATTTCTCAATCCTCGCGAGTTTCCTTACCGCCCCCGCACCGCCACTTCTCTCCCCGCCCTCCCCCACACCATTCCCCCTTCGCATCCCACTGTGTCCCCCTTGCCCCGCCCCTTCCTTCCCCTCCTCAATTTCCTTGCGCACCCTTCTTTTTCATTTTTTTCCTCTGGAGTTTATATCTCTCCTAGGAGAGTTCCTTTATTCCGTCTCCTTTCTTTATCGACCACGCGCAATGTACCTTGATTTGGGTTCCCGGCATGAATACCAAGCAGCAGGGTTGCCGGCATCGCACCGGTGTGTGTGTGTGTGTGTCTCGTTGTCATTGAGAGAGTGGGTGAGGTTTTGAGAATGCCCGCCTTTAAGGAGACGACGGTGGGTGGAGGAGTAAAGCTTCCCTATAAAAACCCCATCTGCGGAAGGTCCCCATTCTAGCTCTTTGTTATCTCTTCCGAGGGATGGAGTCCTTAGACGCGTGCGCGCTCAGTTGAATCTATCGAGTGAACCGCTGGCCTTTCACAGTGCTGAGGTTTTGCCCCATGGTTTACCATCAATTATTGCAGTACAGTTCCCTCTTCGTGCGAACCTAATATTCTATGTCAATTGTAATGCTGTAAGGTCAGCAACGTGTGACGCGTATGATTTTCCATTTGAGCGCATCCCATCCCCCAACACCCTAATACTAAATCTGATAATCCACGTCCGAACTCAGGAGCTAACGTACTAGAAATCAGATATTCATTGCCCACGGCTGAAAAGAATCTGGGTGAGTTTCAGTTTATTTACACACGAGGAAAAATGTTATGGGAAGAAAGCATTATGTACTCCCTTTTTACTGAAAGTCTCCTATTTATTTATCTTCTGCCGTACAGAGAGCTGGCTGACGTTGATTTTATTGTAGCAAGAATAAAGTGAGCGAACCATCCTTTAAAGAGTATTGAAATTTAAGGAGTAGGCTGAGAACTTCCGCCGCGGTTAATTATAAAAATTTCGTCTACTGACCAGGGTATTTCAGCATAATTTTAAAGACATGAAATTTATATGTATCATATATTTATGGATGATTTCATATTTATTCAATGCAGAAACTCCTGAAACCTTCGTGATTTTCTTTTTTCAAGGCTCATCTTCCCAAAACTATTCCATGATACCTTTATACATTTTTTCTACCTTGTTCAAATTTTTGAGCGGTATGATTGTCCTGTAAATGAGCTCGTTACTAATTTATATGACTTTGACTAGCTTTATAACTAGCTTTGAAAAACTTTGACTGCATCAAGATCTTTGGAGATACGTAGGCCATTCTACTTATTTGTGGGAGGAACACATTTATTTTTATTTGTCCCAATTTTATTCCATATTCATAAATAGCCCTGTCATTACATTTTTTTTGTTTGCCGGATGATTATGTTGGCCCGTATGTCCCTGGAATCCCGATAGGCTGCTAAGCCTGTCGTCAGGTTTTCTAGGGTCCAAACCAACAGAACTGGACATGTCTTGGGTGTTGAAAAACCCAACCAGGCGGGACTCGAACCCGCGACCCTCAGTTTAGCTAGCGAGGACTTTAACCCGCCACCGGGGCCGGCGACTTTTATTTTGTATGACTTTATATTTAGTATGACTTTATTTTCTATTCAATGTACATGAAGTATATTCTCACTATAATTATTTGCTGAACTTCAATATATGGATTCTGGACGCTGAAATATCATACTTAATTTTTGTGTGAATCGTAGCTGTAATATGTGAATCTATGGTTCTTAAAAAATTTACTGCGCTTCATAAAAGTGGTGGTATAGAGATATGAATTGATAATCGGCATTCAGAAATTCTTATTTTTCTTTTCGAAAATGTAAGAGCAGAACCGAATTGTCCGCGGTTGCTCAAATGGGAGAAACGACCAATTATTCGCGCTCGGCAGCGACGCCGAGTCGTCGTTATAGAGTGCTCATTCTCTGCGGGCGGACCATCACAGCCTTTCCAGTCCCGTCCGCTCCCCCGTTTCACTCTCTCCTCCCCGCATCGATTACGACGCTAGTCGAATCTGTCGGACCAGCCGGGCGCGGAATCCGTCGGCTCTCGGCGCTCGAAGGGTTGCGAGGGCGGCTGGGAAGGAGATGTGCCGCCGTGGGCTGCCGCACCGTCCTCACTCTCAGTTGGCCGCAAACGTATGAGACTAGTTGACGGATAGTCGAAGCTTCACTCATCTGATTACCCTGTGAGACTCAGTCACACCCCAAGTAACTTTTCAGCAATCGCTGAATAAATGTAATGCTAACCAGTATGACGGATGCTATGTAAGTATTAAAATGACAATGTGAATTATACGCTCCACCGTTACAATTTCTCAGTTGGCATTGCAAAGTTATATTGTAAATAATAATGAATGCTCATATGGCATTGACTGATGTGGTTATTACGAGAGCAACAGTTTGGTGATTAAAAACAAAAAGCAGAATTAAAGAAGATACAAATTATAATGAGATGGGTTTTGTTGCTCAATTTTAATTTTAGATCAAAGGCATCGGTTAGGAAGGTTTTGGGAAGGATAATTGAGCACTTGAAATCAAATTTGGAGGGCATAATCAAATCAGGTTAAATTGGGAACACTGTGAGAATAAAGACAGGGTTTCAGGACGAGAGGGGTATTACGCTTTCGGGTGGGGCAAGGTGGAAAATGAATTGGAACATTTGAAGCGTTAGTATTTTTTTAAAATTTACTATTAATTTTAAGCCCTTAATTACTGTCGGATTATGTATAACAAATACATCACTTTGAAACATATCAGTACTAAATGATGAAAATCAAGGATATATGCAGTAGTATTGCCCTTTGAATCGCAATCAAAACGCCCAGCCTCAAAAATTCAGATATCATTGGGATCGTGTACAGGGAAGTGCGTACATGATATTGAGACTGGTTCGTTACTTTTTGAGATATCGTTAAGGCATTCTGTTAAACTGAATCTTACCTATATCCTTTTACTGCTCATTATCACGAGAGAAATATTGTATAATGGATCTTAATATGGGTAACAAGTTTTAACTTTTGCATTTTTTCTCGCAAGTGAAATATGTTATCATATGAATGTTACATTTGGTTATTTATAAATTTGTCTCCTCTAACACTGCTGTTCCATTTCTAACTTTTCAATTATTGGAGTGCCTCCACCCCGATTGGTAATCCCGGATTTGCGTCTCCGCTTGACTTGAAATAGACAGCCTAATAGATTGTTTGCGGATGAATCTGGTCGGAGCCAGGGACTACGAAGTTGACTTCTCGGAGTCGATTCTTTCCCCGAAATTGGATGGAATGGACTCTCCGGGCGTCCCTATTTCCTCCCGGATTCCCCACCCGGAGTCCTACCGCAAATCGGGGCGACTATCGGCTGCGGCGGCAACGGAACACGGGGATTTGTCCGTAGGGTCCGAATCCAAAGCCCTTATACCTCTACTCTCTGCTTGTTTGTTTTCAATCTAGGAAAATTGTAGGCAGCCTTGCTAAGCAGCTTCGCGGTTAGGTTGGCAGTTTACATTGTACTAATGCTGCATGAGTGGATTCAGAAACGGAAAGCAATGCGATGGAATCTTCCGGGTGAAAAGAAAATAGGATTTCCCCTCTAAACTAAACCATTAATTTACAGAAAACGCTTTTTAGCTTCTATCGAGAAGTTTGCTGTGTACGGGTATTTTTATTTTTAATGTGTCGTAGGTACCCATTCTTTCTTGTGAAAAATATCATCGATTAATATCTTGTTAGACAGAAAACAATTTGTACGAATCGCGTTTAAAAACATACCTGTAATACCATAATACACTAATTTTTACCAATTTTGAAAATGAACTGGGATAAAATACCTTTATATACCTTAATATGCCTAGTATTTAGTCGTAGGATCACTGTATCTTGTAATGCCTTTGTGACAACGACACCTTTAGTTTGCTACTCTAAATGATTTGTACCTGTTGGGAAAAGCTTTTCAAAATTATTAATTGCGGAGCATATTAATCAGTTTCATTGTAACATTTTTTTCAAAATTGTTGTTACGAAACACCGTAAATTAGATATTGTCTAATATTTCCGATAGAATTTTAATAGTTTTCATTTAATTTATGGTTTTAGAATGCAGAATAGAGTTACTATTAATTTTTTTCTTTATATTTAGTTCATTTTCAGCAAAATGAAAAACGTCTGCGAAGACATAAAAATGACAAAATAACTAAATAGTAAAGGAATAAAAAATAAATAAATTTATATTTATCAGAGATGTCGAAGATATGCGAAAATTCAATTATTGTTACTTCCCTTCGTTGCTCCTTATTCTTGTCCATGAACTGCTTTGTGACCTCTAATATCGTGATCGCATTTTTATCAATGTGGGAGAGACGTATTAAAAATCATGAAAGTTCGACGTTACGATAACAAATAGGCTAATTTGCAAAACAAATGATGCCGTTATTGACCTATATTACTATGCTAACTTGGAGGGTAAAATTAATAGTTACTCTTATCCTGCCTGTTGAATTCCGTTTATAGCTTTGCGGTCAGCGATATCAGTTATACAGCGATTTAGGCTGTACGAAAACCTTTCGTTTATTTCAGAATTTTAGTTGTTATAATAGGTAACTATTATTTGCACTCAAGAACTACACTTTACTCATTGAGTCCCACTTTCCTCATTAAATGTTGTCATTGACCACTCTATGCAAGCCAAGGTTACAAATAAAGTTTTGTGCAACTAAAAATGTCTCTGCTCTCAATGGAATAAATAATAGAAATATGTCGTTTCAGCAAAATAAATACAGCGACAAGGTATCGAAAAAATAATTATTTGGCTTAGAAACCTTTAATTAGGACGAGGGGAGGTGGGTAGAAATGCTGGTGTTAAAAGAGCGGAGTGGACTTAATATTGATCTTCGAAAAAAGTCGGTTTTTAACGGATTTACACCTCCTTTTTGGTAAAAAGTGGTGTAACCTGTGTGTGTTAAACATCACTTTATTTCTTCCTGGATTATGACACCATGTTCACAGATTCAGCAGCTGAATCCGAGGCACCTTTAAATCCAACTCCATCCTTGACACGCGACTCTTTTGTTCCGCGTTAATAAGATAAGTGATAGCATAATAACGCCCCTTGACCCGGCCTGTGATTAAAGGTATTCCGGAGCGGAGGGATACAGCGTGAAGGAAAGAGAGAAGGGATGTGACGAGGTAAAAAAAGGCCAGACGAGGGAAACCGGTCTGGCAAGGGATTAGGGTGCGACGTTGGGTGTTTTTTTCCCCTTTTCGGACTAGGAGAACTAATCACAGCCTCCCGTTATTTTCCCTCTCCTCCAACCCTTTTTACCGCTCTTCTTCATCTCATCTCTCCTTCTCTCTCATTCTCTCGCTCACGTTGCTTTGGGCTCAACGGTTGCCCAAACAACCTCCTTTGTCTCCTCAGCTTACCTCATCTCTTTTCTTACCTCCGCTCTTCCTCTTCTTACTACCTCAATCTCTGAAGTCGTTGTCCCCTCTGCCATCACCCTCTTCCCTCAAACCCTATCTCTATTATTATCTCGCGTGCTTAAGGTTTGCATTGTCTCTTTTTCTTGCGAATGCGCATCTTGTTTCATTTATGTTCAACATTCTTCCGATATATTTCTTCTCTGGGTCATTGAAATCTGTTGAAATATGATTATGTTCACTCTTTGGATTGGAAAGTTGGCGGTATAAATGACTCGTAGGTAGGTGGATTCAGTTATTCTGATTTTCTTTTGAAATGAGAACGGCCGTTTTCAATAAATTTATAACCGTCTGAAAGACTATTTTATTAATTTAATTTGTGATTATATAACTTTGACTGCTTACAATCAATTAAAAATATTCTTCAATATTTTAGTAGGTTTTGAAATGACTCAAGTTAATTCGAATGGTAGTAAGTCTTCAGCGCTCACGCTCAGTGTCTTTTCAGCCTTTTAATGATATCCGAACACATTAGAAAAAGGTCCGTTAATTAGATATTTAACCTCTGAAATTATAAGCTCATAATTTTTTTTGCAGTTCCACTTTATGACTTCGCACCCCTTGCGTGCAATATTCTTTTATGTGCGCATGCGTGTGACTCCGTTAAAATATCACTATCAGTAGCTAAACACGGTGTCCTTAAAGTAGTACTTACTATTTTTAGTGATATTCTTTCATTTTTATGTCGTATTCTACCGTCTATGCTTCAGCCAAATAACAAAAAGCATTTTTTACTTTGCCAATATTATCAAAACCGAGCTTAAGAGTCGACATTTGCATTTTACATTTTCAAATAAATATTTACTATTTCCGCACCTCGTTCCAAGTTAACATATGATTACGGTCATAGAAATTATTTTACCAGTATCTGAAAAAGGTGTTTATGATTTGTTCATTAAAAAGAGCTCTCCTTTCGAACATCCACTAAGCAATTATTACGATCAAAGCAATTATCTTTTACTAGTATGTGAAACTGAAAATTACTAACTTAACAATATATTTTCATGATGCGAATGGAATTTTTACCAGTATTTATCATACACAATTGTAATTATGGTACGTATTTACTATCGTACAATATCAATGCTAAGAAATGTATTTTTAAATTTTGTTCCTTTAGCATGCCCTTTTCACAAGCATAGACGCTCCTTAATTTTGGTTTAGCATTGTGACTTATTAAAGGGTTTAAGCGTCGCTTTATTTCATACATGTGGTCTTTGGCACGATCATCGTTGCTTCTAAATTGTGGCTTAGCACCGTGTTTTAAGCGTATTCTCGTCGCTCGTTTCCAAAACACAAGTTCTCCCTCATCGTGTTCACAGGGCATACGTTGACTTATTTGAAGTTTGGAAAAATTCAGGCTCGGAGTTTTATTTCGAAACTGCCGCGACGTGTATCTATTTTAATTACATTCGCTCCAGGTGTAAATTAATTAGTCGGGTGTCAAGGCTTTTCCCTTGTAAATTTTTACGTCCACCCAAAATTACATGTTTATACACCTTATCTCGCCGGCGTTAATTCTTGTTCTAAAGCATTCGGTGGCGTTATTCCGGTATAATGAGTTCTGAATGTTCCAAAATACGATATACGCACGCGTGTCTTGTTGCACGCGCAATACCTCAACTCTCGTGTAATTAAATGAAGCAAAATGCGAAAATGGACGTAAGCGTGTTACAAATGAGGAAACTGTGTCGCATAAAAATGTAACATATTTCCAGTGGAGTGTCCATTATTCATTTTTATTATGAATGATTGACTGTTTAAACGCCAAAATCAAACGTAAATTATTTAAGAGTAACACTTTCGATATTGGCAAATTAGTTTTCCTGCGTAATGCTCAGGTTAATTACGACTCCATTTCGGGATATTGAGGATTGTGCATTTAAAAAATTAAAATTTTGAGTGTCGCATTGGAGCACAATAAGTGCTCCAATGCGACACTTACTTATTATGACAGCGTGCAAAGTCCTTCATGTCTGTGAGACTTCTCTTGAAATCAATCATTTACATCTCACTCCACTCCTATTCTATCTATATGAAAGGTCATTCTATGCCAACGCGACAGTAGGAAGTCTTTTACCTATTTCACCCCTTCAACGTTTTACGTACGTGCCACTACTCTGCGTAAAAAAGATTGTCTCGGGCTCTCGATGTCCCGGCGCCTCGTGGAACGACAATTTGGACACGAATTTGGAGGAATATTGAAAGAAGCAGACGACCAACGAAGCACTCTGTTTGTTATCGCTCGGATCCAAAATAATTCCGCCGTTCGAACGATCGGCGAACACTCCCAGGAGGATGTTTTCACGTCCTTTCGAGAGCATATGTCCTCCAATTCTACCTTTGCTCAACTCCGCCTTGAAAATTAAATGATAAAAAAGACGGAATTAGGAAAAAAATGCTCAATAGTGCTGCCAACAGTTAAACCAGTTGGCGTCGAAAAGTAGTTCGCCGGATCCCCGCGAGGGTTCGCCCGCTCCCCCGTTTTCCCCTCCCACCCAGCCCGGCAAAGCGGCGACGTCGGACCCGTACGTCCTCGGGGGTCCTTCTGTACCCCTGAAATTGTCCATCCCTCTCCACCCACTTTCCCTTCCCGCCCAATCTATCCCCCACCCGCTTCTCTCCGTCGATGAACGTAGTTAGCGCCGCCAGAGGGCAGGCATGGTGGAGAGATGGCTCTAATGGCCGCCGACACATGACGGCACACGCAAGTGTGTGGTTCACACACATACTCAACGTCCCCAAGGGGGTTGCGCGGTGCCCCCTCACGGACTGAGGCAGTCGGGAAATGCCCGATTTCCACATTAACAACCGTCCGGTAAACCCCTAACGGACTGTTAGCGGACATTTCGCATGCTCCGCTCACCATTTCCACCTTCTCTCCCGCTTCATTCACGCCCCTCACTCCACCAATGGCACCGAAAACCATGATATTCGTCGAACTTAACTTTTGGTACCATCGACATGCGAGTGTAATTATTATCGTCGTGGGTGAGGCTTTTTTGTTCAACCTTGACAATTCGGTGGAAGTACCAGTGGTTCTTTTATATGCGTGTTTTTTGAGAGAAAGTGAATTTGGAGTGTCGTGACAATAGGCCGGTGGTGGTGAAGATAGCCATTTACCAGTGGGCGTCGTTCTTCAAAAGATCCCTTTTTCATGGGCTCCATATCGATCAAACTTTGATGATGATGGGCTGGAAAAACTAATCCCAATCGCTCGATGCGAAATTTGAACGTCGATTACTATAAAGAAGAGTTTCTTTTTCAACTTGACTCATTTATTCTATTATGATTTTTCCATGTTAATTGCCTATTATGCGCTCTAACCTTCCTTTTTTATTTAATATTTCCCCGTCTAACTTGCATTTCAACGCCATATTTCCTTAAAACTCATCGTATTTCCGCTTATTTTACCGTTTGATATCCTCTAATCAATTTCTTTAAATTTCATAAATTAATGGCTCCTATGTACTCTTGATCTTCTCTAGAGTATGAAAAAATGCATCCCAAACACCACACATTTTCTGTATTCCTTTATTCTTAGCGTCGTAGGTTTTGGCCCTCTTTATTTTCATGATCCGTTGTTTTTTATATTTATTAAGGATGGCGTTTTTCCTCTTATCATAATTATGCTTCCAACATCTTCCTCAGTATTCCAAGTCACTCCGTAAATAACTCAGCAATCCCATCTATCCTGGCAAATGGCAATTTAATTTTCAGATTAACTCAGTCATATTTTCCCTAGAAAATCTAGGAATAAATCTTTATAATCTAGTTTTATATGACTTTCATCGTAGGTAATCATATCTTTTGCGATCATCCTTGGTGCAATCTGATTCAGTTTTGGTTAGGTAAGTCAGTTAAGTACATTCAGTTTTTCTTACTTTCTAATAAGTATATTGTTTGTTCTCAAGCCTTAGAATTTTACTCATATTCACTTCCTCCTCGGCTGAGCATCAACCCTCTCCATACTTAAATGGTATGATGTCGGTTTTTCTCCCTTTGTCGTCCACTTCTCTCTTCTTATCACTTAATCACTCTAACGAGGCAACAAGTTTTGTTTCACAGAAAATCCACAGCTGTATGGATGAGGGTGTGTGATCCAGGGGTGCCACTGCTTTAGGATTTTGTTTTTGATCCGAATAGAAGCCACTCTTTCGCCATCATTGTCGTGCTGTTCGCTCAGAGGCCATTTTTGATGACACATTTTTGTTCTTTTTCTGGGTCGTAAAAATTAATAGCCTCGTATTTTTCCAATTTTGTGCGCGCACGATCTCCGTCCCTAATTAAGGGATCAAAAATCTTTTTGTTAGCGCTTGTTTTTAGAGTGCGCGATATGCGATACGATGCAAAATGGGAACTGAGTTATGTTATGATCCATTTTATTTTTTTATAGCCTCTTCATTTTCGAGTACTTATGTAAAAGCCCTCGTACACCCCTAAACAACTTCCAAACACCCTCCAAAAGTAAAACATAAAAAAATACCCTGTTGCATCAGCGTAATTGTGCGGAATTGATTGAGTGGTGAGATCATAAAAAATTCCCGATAAGTGCTCTTTAGGATGGAATAATTTTGAATTTGTGGTGAATTTTTCAAGACAGTATTTGATTTTATCCAAGCTGAAAACAGCGGTTCTAAAAATCCTTTCCATGGCTGTCTGCCCTCGTCTGGGTAATTGAAATAGTACAATCGGAGTAGTAATGTTATAAGAGGACCCTGTCAAATAAAACATATTGGTTAAAAAAGGCTGTCACTGGTATTACCACTGCTTTTCGACAAGTGAAGCAGTTCTTGATATTACTCATACAATTTGTTCAGTTCAAAATTAAGTAATTGGACTGTTCAATTTTGTTGAATGAAATAGAATTTTAGCTTTTACTGTGATGGCTGATTACATCCTCTACGTATTCATATGTAAACTTCAATCTTAACACCAACGTAGGTATATTTTAGTATTTTAGTATGTATAGACTTCATTTTTATGTGACGTAATTCCGAGTGAGTTCACTTTTCAGACCTTTTTATTCCCACTTTAAAATGTTTTTCTCTGCTACTGCTAATTTAAATTTTAGAGATCCTTTCCGAAAAGTGATTTCCGTAATGGGTGTCGCAAAAAAAGAAAAATAAAGCAGAACGTATATTAATGAGCAAACATCCGTTCTCACGTATTTTATTATCATCAATTTGGTCTCACTGGAGGTAAATGTAAGTTTATTTCGTCCAGAAAGACTCTGAAGGGTTATCATAGGCTGTGTCAGTCAATGTTAAACTGTTGTAGAGTAGATATTGCTAACGAGCCTTCAGTGGAACATCTCGAGGTTCTGAGGTAACGTCCTTGTGCAGTTAGCTAATTATATTCCTGTTCTCAGGTATTTTGTCTCAGCGTCATTCCAGATTGAAATACTTCCGCTTGTTTCGGGGACATTTATTTTGGAATTTATACCCGCTATTGCAACTTTCCTCCGCAAATTATAATAAATGACTTGACTAATGATTCCCAGCAAATACTCCGACTGTTGTGTGGCTATTACAATTTGATGCGTAGAACGGAGAACTTGCAAGGTTTTTTTACAGCTGTTTTAACTCATACATCATATAGATAACCTAAAATGTTTCCTACCTTTTTTCCTTTCATCTGAGCGACCCATATTTATTGAACTACAGTCAATGGAATAGATGATGTCGTTTCAAACGCTGCTTTTTGCGCGCCATTTTGAAGTGATACGCGTGACGTCACTCCTGCCGTCTACCGTACGAGACATACGAGATACCGGCGAATAGTTCTGCGAGTATCACCGTTCACTTACCGTTCATTTATCTTTAGCCTCGTGATATTTCGTTGAAATATTGCGTCTGAGTTTCGGAAAGTACATATGTATTTTGGTGTGCGATACTTGAACGATTTATTAGTTTTTCATCTGCATGGAAGTTTGTGCCAACTCAGATAATCTGCCTATGAAGTCGACGCTCTAGTGATGATGGAGTACTTATAATGAGATGCGACATGTAGACATAGTCGGAAATGCAAACTGTTAAATCACTTCGTTAATTATTTACTGTGATTTTTCCGATAAATTAATATATTAATTGTTTGAAATTTCTATTGCAGTATTTCAACATTATTAGAAATGTGATCTTTTCAAAAAGTTCGATTGTAAAATTTTATTGCAGTTCCATGAGGAAGTATGACATCGATAGTGCCATAGGACGCGTTCGATAGCAAATATTGAAAAATCCATGCACAGTGAAGTGCGAAATATTCCCGGAACATAAAGTAACGGTAAAAAATTGTGAGTCTAGCCTTATGATCAGCGAAGAGTCTCACAAGGAGACATCGCGAGACCTACGGTTAGGTGAGGTGACGCCAAAGATTTGATTTTTTTGCTACTGGGGATAGATGTAGAAAAAGGGTCACTGCTTTTTCTCCCATAGGCCCGGGTTCGCGAGAAAATTGTAGGTAACTCGAGAATTTGGCTCATCTTAAATTCGTCGCATTGAGGCATGTTCACACGATGCATGTTCTTGCTAGTACATACGTTGATAGATAGATGCATGGGCCAATTATCCGTATCATAACAGGAGTTTTTTTATATCCACGAGTTCATACATTGGCTCAATTTTGGGTGTTATTACGATGCAATTTTAATGGTGACTTTTTACGCATCTGCTCATGAGAAATTAACTACAGTTTTACGCTCGTCACATAATTATTTGCCGTGGTGCTGTGGGTTAAGGCATTGGGTGCACAGGACTCCAGTGTAGTACAGGATCGTGGCCGTACTGCGTAATTTATTTTTCGGTTTAATAAGTTTCCGAAATAAAGTAGAATTCCCAATCCCGAACAATTACAACCGTCACTGCATCATTTTTAACTTTCTAACTATTCCTTGGATCTTCAGCTAACCCTTAAAAGAGAGTACAACTAGTAGCAAATTTTGAGATTCTATAGTTCGCCTGGATTTTCTTTTAATAGGTGGAAGGTGTATCGTTGGCCGCACATTTTTTAATCCGAGGATACATTTTAGGGATGAGAGAGAACTCCGATCTGTCATGAGTCTATTTGAAGAGTGTTAACAATAGACAAAGATGTAAATTTTATCGTAAAGCGACGTGTTCACTTTGAATTTCCTAGCAATTATGCTCGAATGCGGATATTTGTTAATCAACTTTTCGCTCACCGCGAAGAATTTTCTGACGTGAGAGAGTTAATAACAGGGGATGTAAAAGCAGAGGTATGTGAAGAGGCTCATTTAAAACGGCGTATTTAATGTATGCAAAACGTGGATCGAAGGATCCTGGAGTGTTTTCCTTGCACAATCAACCAACGCGGTTGAAAATCCGGAAAACCTTTATGTTCAACAACGTACAAAAATGGTCGAAAATTATGTTACCCACACGAACAGCGTACAGATGCAAAGCATCTGGTAATAACTTTATTAAATGCGCTTATTGTGGAGTCATTTTTTACTTAACATGCCTATGTGATATCATTTGAAATCATGCCGCATTACGCCGCGAACGTGAGATGAAATCCCTAGAGTTGCAATACGCATAACAAGGTAAAGAAAATACTGTGTTATCATGCCCTACATTTGTAATGAACTGGAATGTATTAACTTTCTCTCTCCCGAGGTCCCGTTTCGATTCCTCAAAATGTTACAAAAAAATACAATGACAGGTAAAATAGTGGAAAGAAATCATATAGTTGCAATTTTATCGCGAACCCAGGTGTATGGGAAAAAAAGCTTTCACTTTTCTCACGTTTCTCTCCTGTTTCAGAAAAAAGTTGTGTCGTTAGCAGCCTAAACCAGTCTCTACAGTGTAATAAGTTCTGACAATGTCGATGGCATGTGACTTTAAATTAACGTGTATGGTTAAATTTCGCTTCGGTTCCGTTACTTTGTAAGCGGAGTTTCCATCGTTGATAGCAGCGTAGATGTTTGCGTGCTTGAATCCATTGAATACTCCACCGTTCTAAGCGTAGCGCTCCTGCATTAAGTTCCCGGTGAGGCCACCCGGAGTCCCCGAGACCGACGCCGGGCCTGCCACCGCTGTGGCCTCCGAACGACAGGTGTGACGTCAGACCTGCCCGATCTGACCACGCCCCCCTTTTTGCCCGTTTTTCGCTCCTTTGCAATTTCGACAACTTTGAGAATTTATATCTCGGAAACTAAGCGTTACCCACGCCTCAGGTTTTTTGCGTTGGGCAAGATTCATCATCTCTAAAACCTCTATTTTTTTCAAAAATCTGCAATTTCTCCATTTAAAACTCTCTTGACCTATTTGCCCAGAATAATCTATCTAACGATCAAGAAATTTTCTGTCGGACTTACGTCGCATTTATGGCCGAGTTAACGATGAGGGCGGCGAACAAGCCCACTCCATGCTGTTATGGCCCACGCAGCTGCTGTTCCCGTCAAATACTTATTCCATTTAATGGCAACCGCATTGCATTGGCCTCCCGTCTTTTATCCTCAGAACAACTCCCTTGAGGGAATAAATTGTCCGTAATAGTTGATTTATCCGATGATTCTGGATATTAGTCGTCTGACAGCGAATACTCCAAGACACTATATTAAAAAAGATACCATTTGCGTTATATCTGTTTCACCTCTGCCATAGTTTTCTTCTCTTTGGATTGAGGAGGCTTTTAAGCACTGTTATGATCGTCGCTTTGTAGCGTTTATATTCTACTTGTAGATATTCAATTGTGATGTATAATCATGAATTTCATAGTTTGTCACCTCTTATTTGAACTAGTACCACATGATGGCGGGCAATAAGACTGGCGTCATTCAGTGGTTTATGTTTCTGGATGTCTTAAGTCGTCACAAGCAATTGTTGCACGAGTCATTGCGTATAAAATTTGCTCTTTCTTGCCTCTTACTAAAGGTCAAAGAGATATAGACGAGTTTAAAAGATATTTCGTGAAACACTCTGCGTTAATTGAACAACCACTAGACGAAGTGAACTTAAATAAAGTATCAGTTTTCTCACATCTTTGATCTGATTTTTATATTCCTAATGAACATAAATATTTCTCCCGTTTCTGTTTCTTAAAAAACAATAAAAAATTCTATATGACGTAAATTTAATATTTTGAGAAGCATTATGATAATCTTAGGTGAAGTTAGTGTAAGGTACGATAAATTAAAATATTTTAACAAAGGACATTTGGAATGGAGTCTTCCTCTTCACTATAATAGTCATCCAATCGACTACTTCAGGTGAGGATTACCGTTGTTGCTCTACGTGTGTCACTTTCTGAAAGTAATCGTTGTCTAAAAAATGGAATTTTATCATTAATATTTGCTTAAGTTTGTAAAATTTCATTTTATGTGTTTGTAAAATTTAATGTAAATCTGTAACCATTATAATCAAATATTATTTAATTGCAGATTTGGCTTGCATGTTTTCATTTCTTTTCAGATTTATAATATATTTCATTTCGAGTTACAATTTGATTGAAGAATGTTTTGATATTATCCCTCGCCCCCGTCCTTCCCTGATCTCATACTAACTTTTTAATTCCGGACGTATATGTCATTAAGTTTTAAACCTTTACGAACGGAATTACTGGCAGGAATTGTCATTTTTTTCTTGTTCAATTTCCAAACACAGCGCGAATTTAAGTCATTAATATTTTGTAAAGCTAATGAGAATAATTGTTGATAATTTGTCCAAAAGTCAGAAGTTATTACATAAATGTACTTTCCTCTCGAGATTTTTTCAGACTAATGAATGAACTTCGAGGTCTATGCTTAATACTGAAAGATATTGGTAGAACGAAATACTTTTGCAACATTCTTTTTTCTCAAGTATAATTTTTATCGCATATAGACTTTGATTATTATGGAGCCACTATGCAGTGGAAATTTCAAGTGGTTATTTATATTCAGTCGTAAGGAAATGAGTCCTTTCCCGTAAAAATTATACTAATATTATTTGATTATATTATAATGTTATTAAGATAAGATATGACACATTTGAAATACACTCATTTTCCCGAGTGTCCAAACAATACGCTTCAAGTTCCTCTTCGCGTTTCGGCTCCGACTACGGACGTGATTTGGTTCCCGATGAAAAGTACGAAGGAATGTTATTTCGTTTCCATCCTTCTCCGAAACCTTTTAACCGACAGATACACTGGCCCTACGCATCGATACATAAAACGTCATCAAATTTATGAATATAAATGATAGGCCGTAAAAAACGGAAGCAGGGACGGGTGAGAGTGGGGATTTGGGGGAATCTGGTTTTACGTTTTGGATTTAAATATCGCTGCAATCCTCCCCATTGCAGGCGTTCGTATCCGATGGAATTCCCCGCACCCCCCTCCCAGACTGGGTTCCACCTTCCCCATGCAAGTCCGCGTATGTATAAATTTGTATGCTTGCGTGGACTGCAGCGCAATGCGGTTCGGGAGGGGAAGAGGGTGGTGGGGGGATGCTTCATGCGAGGGTGGTGGATATTTGGGGAGGGAGGGGGATGGTAGTCGAAGCTAGCCTAATGCTACATCCGGGAGTTGGTTTTTCTTTGGTTCTCTAATTCCAATTGCCAATGGATGGTTGATTCCACATTTTCTTGATTAAAACAATGAGGTTTACTCAAAAAAATTAACCCAATATCTGATGTCTCACATTACTACACGCAAATTACTGAACCCGAATTATTTGACGAAAAATGTCAATTTTATGATACTTGATAGTTTTGTTAAAATTATTAATTTAAATTTATTATATTTATAGCCGGCCCCCGTGGCGGCGGGGTAAAGTCCTCGCCTGCTAAACCGAGGGTCGCGGGTTCGAGTCCCGCCTTCGTGGGTTTTTCACCGCGCAGGGCATGGATATGTGTCAAGTTCTGTTGGTCCGGTCCCTGAAAAACCTGATGACAGGCTCAGCAGCCTATCAGGATTCCGGGGACATACGGGCCAACGGAATCGTCCGGCAAGCAAAAAAAAATATTTAAATAATAAAAAATTAATATAAATATAAATAAAGTTATTGCTAGTTAATTTTTTCTTTACTCTTTTGAATTAATGAACGTATTCTCCCAAGATTCTAATGTGAAATATTTTGCTGTATAATTGTAGGTCATTGCTACATAAAGGAGTTATAATATTGAAATTTTTCATACAACTTAGGTAATCGAAGAATGGATTTCATATCAGTAATGTAACAGATGTGATGATTTTATTTTCATAATTTCATTTATAGGTGTACAATTTGGAAATGCACATGGGTGCTAAATTATATTCCAACTTCCTGAAATGTCTTGTTGTTTAAGCACTGATGGAATCTATGTCGATCTAATCTCGAAAATATTCATTTTTTCGGTAATTTTATATAGGATTATTGGCAAACTTATGGAATTCACTTACTTAAATACTTGAAAGAAATTTTAAATTGTACTTAACCCATTTACAATGGTTACAATTGAGTATTCTCCCAGCTAATTGGTCGGTTTTGGTACAGTTCTTATCCTAACGTCCCAAAATCGGCACTTCGTACCGTTTTCCCTGCTGAGGATGATCTATCAGATCTCTTCTTATTTCCTCATATTGTCTCCCTCATTGTATTTCGTCCAGAATTCTCATTCTCTTCCCTTCTTCTCTTCTTTGCTTCCAATGAGTTCTCCCTTCTTATGCCTTCTTCGACTCTCTGCAGCTGAAAAAAATTATTGTGGGATCATTTAAACCATTTATTTAAACAGATAATTATAGTTAAATTCCATTGCTTAAGGTAGATATCATTTTCTCAGAAATCTATGAATTTGGTCTCATTTTAAAGAAAAATATCTCTCTCTTCTAATGACACCAAAAATTCAACCCCCTTACCACATTACTTTCGGAGATATTTGCCAAAAAAAACCAGCCCTTGTACACGGGAAATGGTACGTGTATGCACTTCAGAGAGACATTATTTACAAAATGAGGTATTTTTAACACTTACATGTCGTAAAAAAACTAACAGCGTGTATTTTCATGTTTTCTCTACTATATTTGAAAATAAATCATATTGTCACCGCAGTAATTTCTTCGGGATCACAAGAAACCTTCCGTTTATCAAGAGTTTGAAACGCACCGCGCGAGAAAAATGAGTCAAATTACAGGCTTATTTAGATATTTTCATTTAAGTATTTGCAATTTCTGTCGTGTAAAACTATATTATTGCACCATTAATAATGCAATATTCAATTGATATGTCCTGCAGCTGGTGAATTTCAAACGTATAATTCGAATATGGTCTCTACTATGATTAGGGAACTATCTCGCTCGGAATACCTTAATCCTAGATTCCATCGTGCTTATATGTTTTCTCGCTTCACCGTGTCCCTGTCTCGGAGTCTATCGAACTTGTTTGTAGCCGTAGTGACCTCCCCTCCCCGCTTCCCTCATTCTCCCTTACCGCTCCCACCCCCCACCCCCACCGTCTCCCGCCCTCCCTCCCTCCCTCCTTCCCCTCGACTGCAGTCGTTGCAATCCTCGTTTATCTTGCCGTGTCTCGCGACCCCCAACCCGGCCTTCGTGACCCCTCACCCCCGCTCCCCCAGTCACCCACCTGCGACCCCTCTCCTTCACCCCAACGCACACACAAACACACGTGTGTTTGGGAGGGGTGTGCAGCCGGAGGGGGATGTTGATGGCACCTCTGGCCCCCCTATGAGCAATCGGCCCCACGAGTGAACCCTGGGGGTGGAGGCGCGGGAGAGGGAGGAGAGTGGCACGGGTTGCCGCTCCGGCTACGGACCGCTCGCTCCCCGTGGCAGTGCTCCGAGTGGGAGCGGCCGCAGTGAAGTGAGAAGGAAGCTACCAGTATGTGTATGTACGGCAAGGGGGAATAGGATTGCTATAGTACGTGCACCTTGGGAGCCAATGGTGGCAAAGATTAGTGGATTATTAAATGGAAAATTAAAGGAAAAGGAGATTGAAGGGTGCGATTTGTCCTGAAGATTTTTCCGTACCTGACGTGTCTGGATCTACGCACCTGACGTGTCTGGACCTTAGCCTCAACGTGATGGCATATCAAGTTGCTTCTGAATGAGGCTCAATCCTGCGGTGCTGCATCGTTTCTATTTGAATCATGTGATAGGCCTCATGGTCACAAAATTGTGTGAAATTTACTGTGGAAAAATCATTCGTCTGGACTGGGAATCAAACCCAGATCCCTCTACCAGTGGAAGAGGACGCCTGGGTAGCTTAACTGGTTATAGAACTCTGCGAGAAATCGATGGATCTGGGTTCGATTCCCAGTCCAGGCGAATCATTTTGCCACTTTGAATTTCAGACAAATGTGTGACCACTAGCGGGTGACTCCGATAAAGTTACTGCGCGGCTAGTTCCGCGGTTCTTTCAAAACGGCAACATTGTCGGTGGTATTTATCGTGTGTTGACCGAAAATGATTTTATAGCCAGTTCTCTACTCTGGAGATATATTTCCACGATGCCGTAACCGACTCTGATATGCTTTCTAATCGTTTACGCTTACATCAATCCTCTAGTAGTCTTTACGGACCTTTATCTCCCTGTTGTAATTGGGCAGATCTAATGGGAACGTCACTTCAGAATGTCAGTTTATGGGATGCTATGCGATATATACAGGTCAAAGTGACAAAACGTTTCATAAAGCTTCACCTGATTTTCTTATGACGAAAAAGAAAGAACTCTTCGTATTTTCTACACTTAAAACTTTTATTCCTGACCCAGGTTTCGATTGCCTTTGAATATGATTCCAAGGCAGTCGAAACCTGGGTCAGGAATAAAAGTTTTCAGTGTGGAAACTAAGAGTTCTTTCTTTTTCGTCATGTCTGTAGTGTCATTCCACAAAGTTACGCCTTCAACAATTACGTTTATTCGTGATTTTCTCGGTAAATTGTTGAAGTATTTTAAACTCTTACTCGATATAAAACACGGTAAACTTTTGATTAAATGATTTATAAATTTATTTCTGTTTATGAAAGATGTTCTTATCATTTGCTTTATCATTTATCTAGAGTCCTTCATATTTTCATTTTGCAGCAAATAATCCTTCTCTAACATTCGTACCTGTATTCAAGTGACATGTTTCTGCTGACTAGTTAGTATCTATACCTTTGTTAGCAGAGTGAAAAAAGTAAAGGAAAGACTTCCAGGTTATCAGGTGTTCTTTACTTTTTTCTCTTAATTTATTTAATTTAAAAAAAGAATGTACAAAACCTAACAAATTAAGACTCCCGAATGACTAATTGTTTTGATTGTAATTTCAATATTGATGATAGTTTTCAGAGTTGGCCGCGCTGAATGGTTATGACATTGGCCGAAATTAGTTTGCGGAAAATGGGAGAATTTTCATGAGAAGGGTTATGGAGGAGCATTCTTGATTGAAGATTTGAGGAAGCTGCAGCAATTATGTGATTCTCGCGCCTGCGCATCATCCCCGCGTCCTCGCTCGTTTACAACGAGAGCGTGGAGAACGTCGTCGCCGGGTTTCCCTTCATCCGCACCTCTCATTCTCGCCGTCCACAATAGCTCCCGCCCGTTGAATGACGCAAATGATGTCATTAGACTCGCTCCTCCCGCTACAACTGCACCTATTACGAGGTGCAGGGCATGAAATAGGGGAGAGGCGCGTGGGAGTGATTGGGCGCGGGAATCTCCGTGGAATGGTCGAGGCATGCTGATGAAGGAGGGACGTGGTTGCGGGGTGGAGTGTGGGGAACGCGTGGCAAGAGATAGCATTGGCTCCCCGCGTTCGTGGGCATCGGTGGTGTATTATCACGGGGGTCGCACCGGGCCCGGAGTGATGGAAAGGCTGGGGGCTAGAAGGATACAATGAGGTCGAGGGGGTCGGACGAGACAGTTGCTGCATGTAGTGAGTTATTCGTTGGCTGGGGAAAGGATTCATTCGGTTGTGTGTGCCGCCGGCGAGGATTTCGAGGCAGTCCGAATGGCACTGCCAACATGTAGGAAGCGGAACGGGACGAATCGGATCACTGAGTGCGATTGGTTGAGCTTTGGGACGCTGGAAGCAAGCGGAAGCTAAAGCTTAACGAGCTGCTACTTTCGAGCATCTTTCCGATTTTGGTGGAATAAGGTTTTCTTTTGTGGTCTGATTTTCATTAGAGGTGCATTGTCATCGCTGATGTAGTGAATTTGAACGGCCACCAAGAAATGCAGCGTGATTCGTTTCCGATGATTTAATAGATCAGACGAGTCAGCTGTTACCATAACTTTCATTCTTCTATGACGTTAGTGAGCATTGCCTTTCAGTGACCTTTTAATTTGGGATGACGAGGAATATTTGTGATCGACATTGTAGAATGTGGTTTTGGACGGTTTTGGGATCATTAACTGTTTTCTGTAATTTGATGCATTCCGTAGTTTAGCCTTTTTTTTGCTAAATTATACTTAATTCAATAGTCTTCAATTGGAGAAATTGATGCTGTAAATGTTTGTATACATATTTCACTTAAGCTATTGTATTTACGAATTTCCAAATTTGATGTGTCATAGATGGCACTCATTTCAATCAATTCTTCTGCAGCTTATTTATATGCTGCCATTTTTTTCGATGGTTATGGGTTTTCGATAATCTAATGTCTGAAATTTCGGAGAAATGGTTATTGATAATTTCATTCTTAATTTTTCATCACACTGCAAGTAATTTATGACTTTGTGACTTTAGTGTGTTTCCCAATGAATTGGTGATTTTTTATGTTCGATGATGTGTTCATAAGCACCACAAATGGTCATCTTCATTTTAATTTGGATGAAAATAGTCAAGTGTCGCAGCTATGTTTTGCACTTTGACTCTAAACTACGTCTGAGGGAGTTTTAAATTGTTAATAATGATGCCCTGGCTTTCAGGGTAATATTTAGAATAAAATATTTAGCATAAACTATCTCGTGTAAAATAGTGTTGCATTCATGCTGTTGGACCTATAATCTGTAAAAAAAAAAGTCCATTCATGTTCAGTTGCAATTGTTTTCGACACTTTTTCAAGGCGTATGAAAACCAATGAAATTTCATAAACACCGTACCCACGATCAGGGTTGTCAGTAGTCAGCTCAAAGAACAATGCGTCCTATAATGTTTCGCCTCTTGCTATACATGTCTGTTTTTTCTATTAGATACCGCTCACTTTGATGAGCTCTACTTTTAAATAGGAATCTAGGTTGGATAATATATCCCAATAATTCTTTTCAAGCGATGAAATGAACAAGATGAATGTAGGAAGGGTCTGCGTTCTTCTAGACACCATATTGGGAATATGATAGCAGACGTCATGCCAATCATGTGACTTTCACGATATATGTACATTAGGGTGTCCCTTACATGGGCAAAAACTTTTTTTTGCAAAAACCTTAGCTCTTACCCTCTCAATTTTTTCCTTTAGAGCATATCAACTCAAAAACAAAATTTTATCTCATTATGATGTCGTTAACCCGTGCCGAATTGAAATTCAAATTTAAATGGGAATTTTAATGGAAAATTGGGAATGATAGGATGTTTTCTGTGGAAATTAGAGTAAAAGTAGCTGATTCATAAATTTTATCTCAGTTTCTGTTAGAATAGAATGCATTTATGATTTTCAAAGCAAATATTTGGCATCAGATTACTAGCGGATTTTTTGTTTTCGATGCTTTCCTCGGTAAAAATGGATATTTTAAGATATTTTTGGACATAGCACGACGCGAACTGTTTTGTTTTTTATCTAATATGAAAAGTCTCTACCAATGCTTCAATTACTCTTTCATTAGGGTCATTTAAAGGTTATAGCTTGTTAGGAATCATTTTCGACGCTAAATCCGTGGTATTGGTTAGCTACCAATGTTGATTAGCATTCCTGAATGAAACTTGTAACCATCTTTAAGTGAGAAAATACACTCCTGTCCTACTTTCCGTTTTCTGAGATCGTTTCCTTCTGTGAATAGCGCTCAATATATTGGTGATAATATATTACTTTTTCTATTATGAAGAATTACATTAATAAAGAATAATCTTTACTCCACTAGTAATTTTCCTTGCTCCACCTATTTATTTCATCTGAATGTACCACGGTAAATTTCCGAAATTGTGTCCTCGTTTATAGAACATTTGCAAACGCGAGGCCAAATAGGTTTATCCTCCTTTGTTTATGCTTGCATTTTTGAGGTCCTACAGCAGTTTTCTCTTCTCCACGTCAATTATTTTCCTAGATAATAGGCCCTTTATTGTCCCTTATTTGGAAAAAAATTTGGAAAATATTTGCGCTCAACCCCCATAATCCTCCCTATTGGTAATTTCCCCGCGAAAACCGAATTTCATTCCAAATGGAGAACGTTAATTGTGCTTAATTCAATGTCACAATTAAATAATAGATGATGAGCTTTGTTGGATTAAGATGAAAAGTTATATTTTCCAAAGTTTACCAAGTAATTCTGTAAATTTAGAACCATTAAAGTACATACATTATATTATTCAGTCTACTTGTGGATATTTTCTTTCCAATGTTTCTTTCTTACAATCCGGATGCAACTTCCGATGTTCTTGAACACAACACAACACGAACTGTCTCTACTCTTCATCTACTGTCAATAGCCCATGAAAATCTTGCATTAACTTTACACCTCTTTCCGCAGTGTCGTTTACAGCTTTTAAGTTCCTCACAGTATTTACACTACCTAAAAATTGCTAGCTTGTCTTCCATGTCGAGGGGCATTCTTTAAGGAAACTAATATCCATTCGAAGGCGAGAGAATAGACCTGTGCTCTTGGTTGAAACAAAATCGTGCATTGTTTTCTCTGAAATGAATATTAAAAAAAGTGAACGATTCGATCAAATTAAGAAAAAGATACAAATACAAAGGTTTAATCAATAAATGAGAACAAAATGATACTGACTATATAGAGGTCCATTCAAATCTCCAAATTGTATCTCTTGTGCATATCTTTGTATCTCTTTGGCATATGAAGATTCTCTCGGTCCAAATTTGCCACCATTTTGACTTTGGTATGTAAGTCTACATCCTCATCGAAGAGTGCCACAATTGATATCTCTTCTGACAAGCGCCACAAATGGTGGCTGAACTTCTGCAAAGCTGCTCTTGAAATCGTAGAATCTACGCTTTCATAGGATTTTATAGTTTTTACAAAGCAGAGATCTTGATATGGAGCTTTCACAGCTTCACTACACTGAAGCCACGGATTAACATACACTGTTGCAATAAACAGGGACACATCCCTTAAGGCATTTATATCAGCGATGGTTAGTTGGAGCTGTGACCTTAGGAGACACCTTTTAAGAGAATAAATTGCTCTTGCCATCCATCGAGCTTGATTCATTGCCCCAGGAGGACGTATTTTTAGTTTATTTTCAAAGTCTCCTCCCAAAAATATGAATGAAAGCTCTACGAGTTCACGGTAATCGCCTCTTAGAATTTGTTTTTAAAATTCAGATTCATAAAAGTCAATAAGTTCCTTAATTTTTGATTCTCTGAAAAACATTTCTACATCCTTACTACAATTTTGAAAAATGTTGGCATTGTTCCTGCCCAGTTTTTCCTCAAATGCTTGAAGAGGGGTATATCTGGGCTACTGGATATATCATGAATTTTACACTCAAATACACTTCGTAAAATTAGTTCATAAATGTGATGACGGCACGGGAAAAATAATAACTTCCTCTCCAGTTTCTGTTCAAGGAGCACACAAGCCCCATTAAAGCGGCCGGTGTTTTAGGCAGTCGTGTCGCAGCAAAGAATTTGTGCATTTTTTTCTATACCCCGAAAGGTAAGCGCGTTCCAAACAGCGTTTGCTTGCTCTCTACCCGATGCATTCTCTAATTTTGGGACACCTATCAGCTGCTCATTGTCACCAAATGCAACGGCAATGGAGAGTCTTTCTTCTTTGTGATCTCTTACATTTAATTCTGGTAACAGTTTACCATCCCAGGGCACAGAAAGAATTTCCGGAATAATTTGAAATTAACTTTAATTGCTTCATAGCGTTCCCTCCTCGTCTTCTGCCTTATACGGTGAATAAATGATTTATTCATATACAGCTCTTCAATGTTGTGATCAAGTGCCTCTGCAGTCACCACTCAAATTCGACCAGAAAATTGGCAAAATTGACCCTTGAAGTGACAGATTTAAACCAAATTTGGAAAATCGTCTTCATTTGATTACAAAACGAAAACCCCAAAGCCATTTTGTAATAAATGCAACGGTTTACGAGATATTGCAATGTTGTAAAACTAGAATTTTACAAAACCGTCTTCGCATTTGACGGCATATCTCCGGAAATAAGTAAGATAAAAATACGTGCAATGACTCGTTTTGAAGGTTTAAATTGAGAAAGATAATTAATGGATTATTTTATGAAATTTTAACAACTGACTAAAGTTTATAACAAATTCAAATTTTCAAATCGATTTTTGACGATGTAGTTATGCCTTTCCTCATTTTTTTATATGTTGTAGATACAACCCTCCTCTACAAGTTAAAAAATTTGGTATCGGTAATATTTCATTTAAGAAAGAAAAAATTTTGAGTGAAGGCGTAACGCTGGCCTCCCGCCGCGGCGGCGTCCGGCTCTCGCGCCGAACGTTCAGTAGTCGGTTCTCCAGATCTCATCAGTGCGCTTCCTTTTCCATCTTCTTTTCGCCAATTTTAACTGTATACCGACTCTTTGATTGCCTTTACCCATGTCATTCGCCATTTGCTTCCCACCGAAGTAGCCGCCGCTTTAGAATCCAGGATTAGCGACAAAATGCTTAACAGCGGGGGCGACCATGGGCCCACCAGCGACCGTGCTCGGAGAACAATAGAAAAACCTCGCCCCGTCTTAGACCTCCAATGCTACTTTCCTCTCTTCCCCTATCCCATTTTCCTCGCATACCCTTTATTATGTCCTGGGAAACATCTTTGCAAGCATTGCGCCCAGTAGCCGTCGCCCACCCTCACACATTCACATATTAACCCCTGGTAATAAAACAAAGGTAAATGCGGAGAGCCATCCATGAAAATGTTTTCCCCTCACTAACTATTGCATTTGCAAGCAATTGTCAGTTGTCGTCTGTCCTCCGTCAGTGTCGTTTCAAAACTCTCCTTGGTCTCAATTTTTGAGTGCGCGTGTTTCAGTGCGAGGAAACGTTCTTCGATCCCCCGTCCCCCTCACATCCCCTCTCCCTCGCTCATCACTTTGGAGTTCTATTACAATTCGGGATGATCACGTCTAAATCTAAAAGTCTCCCTTTTCCCAGGACTAAGTCGAAGTTAAGAGCCTCTGAATGGCGTCGCAGGTGCGAGGCATACGATGTCTCAAGTCGTGATTGACGTGGGAAGCAAAGTGAGTTGCGGAAGCCGCAGGAACGCTCCAATCTCAAACAATGTTAGTAGCTATGCGAATAATGCTCGAATTTGGATGGGTATTTTGAGTAAAAGCTATAGGAAGGCAGGTTTGGATCACTTATGTTACTATGAACGAAGGCATTTCATAATCCAGTCGGTAGAAACTCTCGGGTTTCGGTGGCTGTTCAAATAAATGCAGTTCCGTGCAGCGTCAGAATTCAATTTATTTAAAACATTCCTGCTTTGAATGACTTTGTCTTTGCCTTTGTCTTTAGATACTTGATTAAACATTCTCGATTTAAATGACAGCCTACTCCGGCTTCAGTTATCGGAGTCATTTTTATCATTTCTTTGGCAATCAATAGCTTACCTATATACACTATAACATGGATGGTGAAATTTGAAGCAAAGTGCACGTAATATATGTTCATTGACGTATTCGTTAAACTTCTCTTCAAAAATTCTTAATGCAGTTATGAGAATAATCGTTATGTAACATTTTTCTATAAGAATAAATCTGTGGAAACAGCAGATTTTTCCATAGTATTCTCAGAACTATGCAATATTAATACTAATCAATATATGTGTATATTTTGTTATTTTATGAAACAATGATGACAGCAAAAGATGACATGATTGATTATTTTAGCCATTAGAGGAAATATAAACTCTGTTATTAAGGCGAAACAGTCGATTTTTATGCTTACATTTCTCATCAAAGAACTAGTGAGGGGCACTGGTTACAGAATTGACCTTCCACTGTTTATTCACTTTTTATTTAACCTTGTTTTGGTTTTTCAACGAATTTTAAGCCCATTTCCCTCTGACTCCTCAACTCCAGACATTCACAAACTCACAATTCGCGGGATCAGGTATTAGCTTCCATTAAAACGCACGTAGATTTATTCTTCAGTTTTGTTTCTTCTCGAACGCCGGCGACTTTTCCGCTCGCTAATCGACCGAAGTGACAGCGTCGGTGAGGCCGGATCTCGGTGGTGTTGGCTCCAACGCCGCCGTGTGGGCAAATAACGAGGCAGAAACATCGCATCCAAGCCATTCACGCGGTGAAAGAGTAGATAATCACCGCCGTGGCTACGTCTTTCTTCTCTCGTAGCTCACTCTCCCTTGTTTCATTTTCCCGCCCTTACCAGCTAAGGAATACTAAGCTTACGAAGTTGGATACGTCCTAACGATAGGCACTCTGGATGAGTATTTCGGCCCATATTTGTGAAAAATGAGTTGTTTTTCCTTCATTTCCATTTATATTCACATATTAAGGCATTGGAAGCGAATGTATGGATGGAAATGCTAGCGCGATTTCATAAAAAATGGACAGTGAGTAACTCGAGTTTCTTACCCGTCAACCAAAATTTTTGTGGCAAATATTTACTGGTTTACATATCTGACTGGTTTTAAGCTTAGGATATTAGGGCTTAAATCTCGTCCACAGTAGGTTTTTCCATGATGAGAAAAAGGAATAAAAAAACAATGTAGAATCGACTTGTAATGCTGTTGAAGACACATGGT
Source organism: Ceriagrion tenellum (assembly GCA_963169105.1). Lineage (NCBI taxonomy): Eukaryota > Metazoa > Arthropoda > Insecta > Odonata > Coenagrionidae > Ceriagrion > Ceriagrion tenellum. Next base: position 6,408,807 of record OY720636.1, read on the forward strand.
TTAATTGCAACAGTAGCCATGAAAACCTTTTTGTGAGAGGTGTACGATGCTTCTACGAAACGTTTATTTATCACAGCTATTATGCCAGCTAAACCCTTTGTGAAAATTTCCCTGCTTTTCACCCAGCGTTCCTTTTAAGAATCAAAGGCCTCCATAAATGTACACTTTAGTCGGTTATTATTCTCTTTTATGAAAGTTTTCCCTCGCTTTTTTGTTGATCCATTTTAATTGGGCCATTATTTCATTTAAATGTAAGTGATTATGATTTGCATAAAGTTGCATTATTTTAGGTGAGTATTGTAAAAGATTGGAGAATTGAAAGCGTTTCATTTGACATAAGAAAAGTTGAGCACAAATATAATTTATTCTGTATTCCTACCTGTTCGGTGTAATTCATTAGTCTGAAATCATTTGTCACACCAAACTATTTAGGAAGTTTATGCACGTAAATATGGATCAAATACAGCTGTTGTTTTGTATATATAATTGGATAAAATGCTGTGCGCAAAGCTTCGATCTCTCTACGCGAAAATGTAACTTTGCGGTAAAAACATACTGAAAGTATGTCACGGTGTCTATCAGACTTCAATTACATTCTACACAAATTCATTTTTCCAAACCAATTGTAAAAATAACATTCATGAAAACATCTATACACAGGTATACACCATGATAATATGCATCCAAGTCATGTTGCAACTCTCTTGTGAGTTATTAAATAATATTTACGCGAATGTAGTTCAGAATTTCAATGTTCGATCTTTTGTTGCGTTGATTAATTTATACTCAGGTGCATGTAGCGTCATACCGGGTTCAGCCATTGAATCTCATTTGGAAATAATGTTTGCTGATTTAACTGTAACTATTTAACCTTTACAAATATATTTCAGTGGTTATTATGCATCTACCCAATCGGAAATTATCTAATCAGATTATTACGACGTCCACAGCCAAAAACGGATGCTGTAATGTAATAAAATGCTTTGATAAGAAGCGTATTATCTATTAAATATAATTTTAGAACAAATCAAATTTAAAATAAAATCGCTTTTTAATGAAGATTTAGCCACATTGAAGTGCTTTTGTAACAGACAAAGAGAATCATGTGGGCTTAATGTATTATTTTACGGTGATACGGATTTGACTGAAAAAAGTTCTTTGCTACTGTCTGTATTTGTGGGCAAATTTTAGATTTTTTGTCACCCATAGCCCTCAATTCCCTGATATAATGTAGTTTTATGTAATGCACGTTTCGTTTTTGTGCTCATGCAGAAATAATAATTGAAACAAGGAGCAAATATGTAATGTGATTGGCTTAATAGGTGTTTTGCATGTCTTGGTTTTGCCTCGCCTATTAAGCAAGTTTACGTTAATGGGTTTTGTAGTTTAAATTACATTTCACATTTAATTTGCCAATTGTAACGCAATGAGCTTATAAATTATGTTTTCCATGGAGGTAAATAATTTTCAAAGGTAATATATGACCTTAATCACTCATGAAAACGAATAGTGCAAAAGAAGTGAAATTATGAGAGGGGAGTTGAAATTCAAAGAGGACTGACGCTTGGGAATATATTTTAATGACTTTAATTTGATTTGGAGTATATATTTTTCAAGACTGATATCAGGAAAACTTGAGTCTCCTACATTACGATGCATTGCATGCAACTGGATGGAAGAATATCATTCAATTATTGGACTAGGATCATCATTATCAGTTGTTCAACCCTAAGATTCTTTGATTGCAGCCCTGCATACCTCTCTGCCTAATGCTTGTGTCTCCCTTCAAATATGAATCATTCCCGTGGTTAATCTTTCACTGATACGCCTCTCGGTGTCCATAACCTTTCTGTTTCATAGTAGAAAATACATAAGTTATTTTTGGCATGTTCTGCCAGTACACATTGAGATTTTTGAGTTTTAAGAATTTACTTATTTCGTGAGATTATGTTCTTTATGTACTGTGATGTCTGCATTATTTAATTAGCCTTCAAATCAATACATGTAACGAAATTAACTGTTTGGTATTGATGTTTTCATGAATGTGATATTTACTGTTCTTTTGAAAAATGTAATTGTTATTGTCTTATTTCAAGTGTGGTGATAAAGCTTTAGGAATCAAAATTTACTTTTTGTTAAAGAAGTTTATTTTGTAAATGTTATGTTGACATTGGAACTTGTCGATGTATTTACCATGTAAGCCTTCTTTTATATTATACTTGAGTATTTTGTCTGTGGTATGTTGATTTCTTTATATTAGTCCTGAATAATATAAAGAATTTCTATCAAATTGAATCCTAGGTTAAGGCAACTGATAAAAGTACTTGACTGAAATCATTCAAAGGAGAATACATTATGGAATTCAACGTTGTTGTTGAGAACAAGAGTGATTAGAATGACCATTATAAGGAGCTGATTTCTTTAATTCATTAATATGGATATTAAAAAATCGCGTGATGTAATTAAAGTTGCCAGTGACTTAGACGTACGCCTCTCAAAGTAAACCTTGTTTATAATTTCGTCCAAAAGCTAAGTCTGTTTCTTTTAAAAACTACCCCATATTGTGTAAATGACTGATAAGTATATAAATTGTGTGGTGATACGCCACTGAGATATTTCAGCTTAAGCCAACATTAATTAATATAATTTCTCTTATCTAATACCTTAATTGTAACTTGCTACAATTATTCGATCTCATTGCTGTGATGTTCTTATGTCACTTGCTGCTAAAAATGAATATTCCCTCGGCTTCTTGAGAAAATAAACTAAATCATTATTATAAAACGGAGCACTTACTCTTTGGAAGATGAGTATGATGATTGCATCGAATACTGTGTAAAATTTCGGCATGAACTCATAATGTCAGTGTCATTAAATCCATAATGTTCTTCTTTAACATCTCGTGATTAGGTAGTTAATGCCTCGCCTGCCTACATCTCTCTCAATACTGGCCTTTAATATGGCCGCTGTCTATTCAGCACTTAACTCTTATGGTGCTAGTAACCCAACCGTAATTGGGCTGTAATTCATCCGAGTCTAAATTGGTGATCGTTGAACGGCTCATACTTAAAATTTTCTCATACATGAGCTGAACTACTCATCGTCGTCCGGCATTTATAGTAAGACTAGTGCTCTAAGATGACCTTTCATTCAAAATCAAATTTATTTTACCTGCTCCATGATCATTTGCTAAATTTCAATCAATGGAAAAGTAATCGTGCGATGGATCTTATAAAATAATTAGGCATCTTCAAACGATGTTCTCAAATGTTATGAAATGAGAGTTATCAGGTATTTTTAACATGAACAGAATGTATTTGGTTTTTGCTTCTTTCTACTTTATATTATCGTAATCACATACTTGGTTTGGACAGGTTGCAATGATTCTGAGGTCGTTGAATTGGGGAGACATAATGCGACAAGAGGAGGACGCGACTCATTTCTGCTCTGCCGCATCTTCGTCACAGTCCTCTGGAATTTCCGATGAGTCACCGCGAGGTGCGACTCAGTGGCGACGTATCGGTGGCAGCGGGTGGAACTCACCGGAAGTCATGGACCGTTGACGCAGTGAATTTGTGTGGGTTTTTGCTTCCAGTCTACTGTCACCGGTCATAGATTCATGAAACCTTAATGAAATTCATTTTTTGCCGAAGCATATGCTGGAGCCATTCATTTTCCAGCCCAAAGAACGATAATGTGACCAGTAGCTACTCTTCAGGAAACGTCAGAAATACATTTTTTTACCCAGTCATCGGAGTTAATTCTGGTGTCACTATCAACATATGTACTCATATTTCATTATTGTAATTACAATCCAGATACATATGTGTGATTGCTAGTCACGGCTGAGCCTTCCATACATTTAATTAAATAATGTATTTTTTCTTCATAGATCCTTCTCATGAATTAACTACCCGGAGTATCCCAGTAATGGTTTGCTATTCAATCACTAAACAAAGGGCTAAAAATAGGACTACCGAATGTCTATTTGACGAGTTCACTCTAACTCAACCATAGGACTGTATTTAAGTTTAGGACCTAATAACTCATTTTATAACTCTCCGGAGAGAATATGCTCAATTTTCCTCGAGATTGGAGTTCTACGATATTTCTTAGGTGTGCATATTGATAAATGCAAACCGAAAATTTTTGTACCCTTCTCTTAAACTAGAGTTAAGTAACTTGAAAGTATTTCAATGGAGTCAAGTTCAGGCAAGCTGCGTGACAAGAGTATGATGCTGAAGATAATATTGTGAGAGTAATTAATGAATGTAATTGGAGAGTTATTAATGTTTTTTTACATTTTTTACGCGTTCACAGAATAAATATGGTGATATCCATAGATAATGTCATTATTTATCACTAAAATAAATAGTAGGGGGATTCAAAGCGTAAAAATGTCTTTACTATCTGCAAGCTGAAGTCATAACATAGAAACTCTGAAATTGATATGTTCCTATCATCTGTTTTCTTGTAGCGAGATATTATTTTGACATTTCACAGAATACCACGTCTTTTTTTTAGCTAATTTACGTAACGTGTGTTCTTACAGCTATTGTATGCATCCGGAAACAATTGATTCTTCCGAAGTCAGTGTTGACAACTTTCCCAGATATCCTCCGTGTAAGTTCAAGTCTTTCCATTTCCTTTCATTGCCAATGTAACAGAAGTTGGCCGCAAGCATACCATATGTGGTAATTGCCTGAAGCCAAGTGCTGATTTTTGGATATAAACATTGTTTCAGCAACTTTAGTGACGCCGAGGCACCTGTTATTGCTTACAATTTATCTCATCTTTATATATATAACATCCCGTTAAGTTTCTCCCATCCCGTGCTTAGTGTTTATATTTACGAACGCCTCTCTTGACATCAAATAATTTTCCTTTGTCGCCAATATGCCGTTTCATTTCGGAGCGCGTTTTAATTTTCTCCCCGGTGAATGCGAATGCATGTGTAGTGTAGCACACGACCCGGCAATAAGACTTATATTGCCTGAGAAGCGTACAATAATATTAAGGTCTACCCCTCTGTCTTCCTTTTACGGCGAAAGCTTCCTCCCCTCACCACGGCCTCCCTTTTTAACGATACGAACAGTGTCCTTTTCCCTCTCTAGTCCTTCATCCAGCCTTCCGGCTGACTTCCTACCAATCCCCCCTTGTGTCATGCGTTAGGGGATTCATATGACAGCCTAAACCACGCTAAATGTAATGTCAGATGTCATGGTATTTCGAACGGTTTAGGAAGGGACACAATTCATCCCTCATGCCAAATACGTCAGGGAATAGGCATTAACATGCCCGTGCTGACATATTCTCCTCAATTAGCAAGATAATGCTCCATGCTATTCCTTAGGTATTCTCTCATTGCAAAAATATGGAAACAGAACGTGTTAACTCTTGTTACAAAACTCTTAATACTTTTTCTTACTTTCCGAATTTGGACTTGAAAATTTTCACAATATTTATGACATTGAGCTCACTTTTACCCACTATTGAATTGGTTTTTGTGTAAATTGGTGGAGCTTATTAATTTTATTTTATTTACATATTCTAAAAATTTCTTTTCACCAGTCTGATCCCCGGTCTTATGTTTTCACGCGATTGACGTAATACGCGTACTCTTAGGTTTTGACACGGGAAATATGATATAGTTATCGTTAGCTGTGATGATTTATATACCTTATTGATGAATAATATGCCTGATTACATTTCTGTACCTTAAGGAAATGCTATACTGTGAATCTTCTCATATAATTTTATAATTCCTGAAAATACTATTAGAGGGACATGAAGTCATTATATTTCCGTGTTTTCTATTTGTTTTTTTTTCTTTTTTGGCGATGCTTGTTCATCAATTTATTTTCTTATATCAAATTTTTTCAATCAAAAGATGGAAGATTCATTTGAGTTAATGAAAGTGAAGGCAAATTTCTGTAAGGGAATCATTAGCTAAACGCAGTGGAGCGGTGGCATTTTCGTTCATTGTAAATGGTGAACTGTAATTGGGCAGTATTACAATCTAGTAGCTGTTAAAGTTTCGAGAAGTAAAAATTCGATAGAATAATATTACCTCTTCGGTGCATATAATTAGGAATGTGGGTTTTGATTGTAACCGCTAAAAATGGCATGCAAATAAGAGAATAAGGATGTGGAACAATGGCATTGTGACGATTGACGCGAATACCCAACGTAGCCCGAGTCACAGGGAAAAAGGGTTTCAATACCTTATCTCTCCACTGGTCTCTGCCTCTTTTCCCTCTTTTCTATTTTTCGTCGAGAAGAAATATTTGTGTCCACACAACTGCGGAAGATGTGATAAATGAACTTCTAAAAAGAATTTTCCACCGATTTCTTCCAAGATGCAGATAATCAAACGAGATGTTTTAATGTATCGGGGGCGTGTTTGGAGACAGACTTGGGTAATATCTCCCACCGAGGAAATTCCCCCACCACCTCCCGTAATGACTGGGCTGTTAGTAGGCTAAGACACGAGGGTTATACGCTAAGTCATGATCACCAGTGAAAGTAACATCTCGTGAGTTTCCGGGCCAACACGTCGTATATTATGTAAACCCTTCACCTCAGACGAGGGGTAGGAAAACTGATGAAATGAGAAAGATAAGAGAAATTCTCTATTTAGCGAATATGTTTGCCAATTCTTTCTTTTCTCACACCATTTGTGGCTGCAAAAAGAATAGAGAGAGATATATATATATACGTAATCAGATCACACCTCACTAATTATCAATTTCGTTTCGTGATTTCTTTGACCGATACCTTACCAATTTATGGTCGGTGCGTGAACACCTTTCACCACTCTTCCATTGTGGCGCACAGTGTGGCATTCGCATCTTTTTTGTGCCAAAACCTAATACCTGTGATCAGAAATGATCCGAAAAGCATTATAATGATGGTGTAATGCAGAGTAATGGAAAAATGAAGTGAAACATTAATATTGAACTTTTGACTTTGAAAATTAAGGTAAATATCTTCGATGTAGTAGTAGTAGTAGTTGTATTTTTTAGGGTGCATCGACAGCTAGGGTCATATCGCACCGCGCCTATATCAATAAAATAATTTCTATATCAATAGCTAAACAGCTATTTTTATAAAAAAATTACGTATTTACATATTTTAAATACTCTGGCAGTATTTAAATGAGTCATATTTTACTTATAAGCCCATTAAAATTTATAAATTTAAGCACCCTAGTCAGAGAGTCGGGATTGTCTCTTAAAAATCTTCGAATTTTGGCAAATAGTAGTTTATGCAAGTTATTTTTAGAACATGCAAAGGGAAGATATATTTTTCAGAGCGCCAGTAATTACTATCGTAAATTCTACGCTTCACCTCAAAAGGATGCGTCGAATCCTTATGTATCATTTAGTCACACCATTTTTACAGGGTATTTTTCTTAATATCACATAAATTTCGTTTCATTGCTGAGTCTTTTTATTTTTTTTCGAAAAAAGAGCATTTACCTTCGCATAAACGAATACTTTTTCCAAAACTTGATACTTTGACTTGACCGTCTTTTTCCAGGTCATAATTTTAGTAGTAGTAAGTCACAAAATTCCCTAGATTCTGATTTAAATTATTATGATATTTTTCAGATCATTTATCTGTCTCATTTCTAACAGCAGTTTTTATTTTATGCCTAAAAAAATATCCAAATGCAAAACTGTGCATCTCGAATGTATAAAAGGTGCAGGTTGCCGCCTCGGTTTAGCAACCTCACTTGCGACGTGCTAACTAAACACACACGTCCCCACAAGATAAAATTCCGTCACCCTCCTCCCGGAAATCTTCTAAGCCTTCTCCTATATTTCTCAGTGTCTCCCCATTGGCCCTATCCAATCGCCCCCAGCATACTCTCGCACGCAACTCCTTCTCCCCTTTTTATTTCCCTCCTCCTAATGTCCGGACCACGTGCTGTCTTGGGAAGGGTGGGTTGGGGGAAGGAATATTGGCGGGATAAGCCGGCGGGTGAGGGAGGAGAAGGAAGAAACGTATGTCTTCGACTGTTGTCTCTTCTTCTCCGACCCCGCTCTGCGAGAGACGCCACCCCGTCCCAACTCCGGCCCGAGTTCTACTCCTTCCTTCGTCGGCGCCTCTCCGTGGTCAAGGGGGGGGGGGAGTGGGAAAACTCGCCTCCTCATACCCCATATACAACACTGCCTACTCTGTTCCCATCTCGCATCCGCGTAAAGTACGTGAGCCATAAAGACAAACGCAATATTATTTTTCCCTCGTCCCTCCACCACATCTCCTCCCCCATTTTGCCCTCAGTCCTTCCCCACGTCCTCCCATTGGCTATTTAAGCGGCCGTTGCGGAAAGGCGGGAAAGGGGATGATTTCTGCATGAGATGGAGGCACCGATGACCCCCCATCCCCCTTTCAAAGAGGGAGCCATGGGACTCCTTTATCCCCTTCCCCGCCCTTGCTGTTTGGTTTTCTCGGTTTCCCTTTCATTCTCCCTCCGGTTACGGCCTTATTTCCCATGTGGTACTCCTTTTTCGTAAGAACAAGAGTTACTGATAATTTATTCTTCCATTGAAAATCATGCCTTGCTCTTACATTTAACTTCGTTTCCCTTCCTAGATAACCATTTGGCTAATCTATAGTACCTTCACCTGTTTTACTTACATTTTTTGAGCCATATAACATATTATTACCTAGAGAAAAGTCACGGGTAATATTTCTTGAATAAGAAACAAATTTGTTTATAATTTGTAGCAATAGAGAATTTAAATTAAGATAATACCCTGAAATTACATCAAACCCTTATTTAACGCGACCTAATTATGCATTGTAATCGCTTCATCCCGGTAAACGATTTAGCAGTTTATTAGGTAATGAGTAATGCGGTGAGGCTAACTGGATATATGAAGTGGGATGGGTACGAAAGCTACATTACTACTTGGGAAAATTGCTATTCGTTCGTATAAAGGTAAGTAAAGAGATTTTTCGTTCTTCTAAGCCTCTAACCTCGTGGTTGAATTTATACCAAGAATTATGTTACACACGAACGAGTCAGTCTTAGAGTATTTAGATTTTACCCTCGTCTTCTAATTTTCATTTTCTCCACATTTAATTACTGAGATAGCTATTTGATTTTTTCATCCAGTAACTGCGTGCAATTCAGAATTCCCATCGTCATGGTGCTAATGTTCTTATTTTTACCTTCTCTCTTTTCTCTCTCGACTATCTTCTCTCCTATCTCACTCGACTATCTCCCCTACGGCGGGGAAGCTCAGTCGGTCCTATTATTTCCTCTTGGTCATGCTCATGATCACCCAACCATCACCTCTTTAAAGATCTTTAATATTTTTTATCCATCAGTTAAAAAAATGCCAAATGAAGTCACTGACTTTAAAAATATTCAAAGAACACAAATGTGTGATCACTAACTTTGACCTCCCTAAGCATGAAAGACACGTTGCAGTAATTTTGCTTAATGTATACTTGTTGTCAATTTAAACTAGTGCTTCTTTGTTTTTATTTCTCCGAAATAACCAAATTAACATTTTAGCGTACATCTGCCGCTTATCCATCTCGTAAAGGCTTTTACAATTATTATTTGGTAGATCCACCGGTTAATGTAACTTAACAATTTAAATAAAAATCCTTATGAACGTTTTAATGGAACAAACCCCAATTTTCTCACACGATTTTTTATCTCAGCAAACTTCCTACCATATCTTCATTCGGTCTGTAAAGAATAATCTTTTTTGCCTCCCTGACTTCCCAAGTACTCTTCTTTGGTCTTCAATACTCTATTTTCTTCTTGATACCTGTTCTACGTACGACTGATGTCCTCTGCTCCCCTGTACGTCGTATTGTCATGTCGTTCATTCCAATGTTCTCTCCAGTTTTCTGATTCTCTTCCCGTTTGATAAATACCCTTCCTTCCTTTTCCTTAACGTTGGGTTTCTCTTGCCTTCCCTTATCGTCCACTAAAATTTCCACCTTATCTTATGTAGCAGTCACTCACTCCTGTTTTTGTAGTTTTTTCCCTTTTCCCCGCAATGTACTCCAGAGTTTTCTTTTGCAGCGTCGGTCGGGGTTAACTCCTAATACCTCTTCCTGCATAGTACGGTGTTGATTTTTTCCAATTCATTCCGTCTTTTATTTTCCTATTTATTTTTTCTGTGATCCATGCCTTCTTGACCCCTCTCGTTTCTCTTTTTCCTATTTTTATCTCTGTAACTCTTGCTGATTGAATGTAATTTTGTGCTCTCCCATCTTTCCTCAGTATTCTCATTTTTTCACGTTCCACGTCTTTTTCCTCCTATTTTGACTTAACCTTTAGAATCTAGCATCGCATCTCATCAGTACTGTGATCTGAGTTCATTTCACCCCCAGAAAGCAGTGCGAGTTTTTTTCGCTCCTTCTTATTCCATGTGTGATGATTGTATGATAAATTTGATATCGTATCATGACTGAGTTTTTCTTTGTTTACGGATGTCTGAAGAGGTTTTCAAACTAAGTGATTGCCATTTCTCCCAGGTGCTTGGCAAATAACAAAATGAGCCTATATATTACTGTATACATATATCCTTATATTATCCTTATTGTATTATATATCCTATATAAGTACTGCTAAAATGAAATCTGGTTCTTCCATGATATCACATTCATTAGCCAATTATTATTTCGAATATGTGAGAGCGTTTATTACTTTCTCCTTAATCTTCTGTGCTAATGACTGCTAATATCCCATTTTATTTCTTAAACAACGCCTAATTCCATACAATTCACTCTTCGATTTCATATTACGTTCGCAATTGACCTTTAATTCAATTTCTCAGAATGGAAAAACCAAATTATCACGCTGCAGAAATGACAACGCGTTAATAGTCTACACGCGTTGTATTTTTTAAACCCAATCCTAGTCATCAAGTTTATTTTGACGTTTCCAAACCTTTTTCTAACTTGTTTGAATTGTCTGTAATAAACATTTTTTTTCTAGAAAACATAATTTTTGCATCATTACTTATTTAGCGTAGGTTGATAAACTGTAGGTGAAGCAGCGCTTTTAATGCATTATACATTTGTCCAGATTTATTGCTTACTATCTTGAGGGTTATAATTTTTCAACGACGAGTAAAAATATATGTTTTCTGTGGATGCTTGATGCTACTCTTTATTGTATTACTGTCCTTCTTGGTGTAATTCGTAAGACATTTTTTCTTTTCCTGTGTGTTTTATTACGTTTCACACCGTATTTTCCAAGTTTTGTCTCGTTTTTCGGGAGTGATATACAACTCGCCATATTGATTTAGCTGTGTCGTCGGCAGCTCATGCGTAATGTCCTTGTGGCACGTTTTGGTCAGTAAGGGATAGTGATCTACAGCGAACGCGCAGAAGAGGTAACACTCTTTATCGGCAATTCGCCCTCCTTTAAATGATCCCCGTGACACGTATTTCGTCATGTAGCACGAGGTCCGGACTGCTGCTGGCGTGTTGCGTGACTCCGCATCTGCGATAAGGTGACGTGAAAGGGGTCTGGCACCAAAGTTCGCGCGCACTTGCTCGTATTAGAAAGACCGTGAAATAGTTTACGGTCGTGGATAAATACTCCTTATGAGTTCGTCTGCAGCTTTCTCTTTCCATGAATTAACTAAGAAAATGAGAAGTGGTACTAATGAATCAGTGAGGTAAGGAGCTGCAATGGTCGTTAGCTAGAATTCAGCCACTATGCGGTTTTTCTTTTTTGAAACAATCCCAGCCCCTATCTGATATCCATGTCTGTGGCAAAACCCATTAAAAGTGTAAGATTTACCTTTGGACTTTTAATCTCGTTCTTTTCACCGCCATTGACTATAGCGGTTAGGGAATTATTTATGGGCTCTAAAGTACAGTTACGTAAACCGGGCCTCTTTTTTTAGAGTTTCTGGTCCAATAAGGAAGCGGGAAAGTAGCTAAACTGTCTGTGGATCCCAAAATTATTACCAATAAATATCATTCGACGACATGTTCAGTGAAGTGGTTGAACTGTCATTCAATCGAGTTGTGTAAAAGTAGTAAAAAGTAGCGTTATAATCTACATCTACATTTACATAATAGCCTGCGAGCCTCCTCATGGGCGTGTGGCAGGGGGGTTAGGTCACCGACCGTGTAAAGGTGTAAGTTTTTTGGAGATGAAATGGTGACAAGAATTATAGGAGTGTATTTAGTTGAGCTTAATTTTTATTGTGGTCGCTTATTGATCGCGGAAAGAACGAGTTTTTGTACCTATCTGTTCGGTAGTGTATATCTCTTATTTTATCGCACCTATCAGACCTAGAGATGTAGTAAGGAGTCATGACAACATTCTCTGT
>OY720636.1:6421329-6492389 GCA_963169105.1 Ceriagrion tenellum
TAATGCTCTTGGAAGCGTGATCGCTCTCTTGTCACCCTTGGGACTTCTCTAGATCTCGCTAGAGAGAACACGGGAGTCAATTCGTAAAGCTGATTTATCGGGGAGGATAGCTGTCTGTTCCCCAACAATAGAGTGTTTTTGCCGCAAAGAAATCTATATTCTGGAGGGGACTACCGAGGTGGCTCTATTCAACCTGCTGCAGCAGCCACTTAAAATTCCTCCTGTTTTCATGTGGTCGGCTCATTTTCGTCCCCACCGAAACCCAAGATTGCCCCGGCGGCGCCTGCCGACTCCTTTCATTCTGTTTTCCTCTCGCGCTGCTACCTCCTCCGTCTTATTCTCTTTCGATTTCCACCGCAAGGCACCCTTTCCGCATTCCTTCGGAGCCAAGCGGGATGCCTCTTCTCGCCCTCTGCTCAATACTTTCTCTTCCTCCTGGAATATCTATCCGAATACTCCTCTTCTTCTACCCCATCCCCATCTCCTCCCTGCTATCGCTGCCATTGCTGCCCTGCGGAGCATGAGATTCTCTTGGTCTCCCCGAGTTCCCGCTCCCACCGCCAGGTGGCGGTATGAGCAACCGAGAGACTTCCGTGCCCTCATTTCCGATGTTTTTTGTTTCTTAAGCCTCACGGTCCCTGCTTCCCTTTGCGAGTTCCCTTTGCGCCTTACGTGAACTTTCTTCTCTCTCTCTCTCTCTCTGTCTCTCTCTCTCTCTCGCTTTCCCTGAATGCCCAAATCCCCATCTGCGTCCCATTTTCTCCATTTCGATTCCTCCTTTCGTGGAACACTTACTGTGTGAGGTGGTATTTTTTTCTTCTTCTCATGACACGTGCGTGTTCCGCGGTATTCTTACGATTTCCGACGTTTGTGCTAATTGTCAATGGAACTCAAAAGGAGTTTTCTATGGTTTTCGATGACTTTTAAGGGTTTTTTAAAATAGCTATAACAGCATACAACGATATTATACCTTTGCCAATTCAGTAATTAGGGATGTGCAATGTCAAGACTGAATATAAAGGTTTTGCTCCCCATCTTAGGTAGATAGATTTTCAAGTATTTTCCTTATTTTACTAAACTGCCTTATATCCACTCCATTATAAGAGCTAATTATTGCTATAATTCACCTTTGCATTGAAGGCACCATCATCTCTCTCCACTTTTCACACGCGCAAAATGTAATAATATACTTACCCGTTATTTTCACATTTTAATTGGTTAAAATTCCCAGTGCTGTTCTTAAATAATGCCTGGAACACAAACTCCTAAGGTGCGTTGAAATTGAATCTTAAATTAATGTAATTCTTAAGTTAGCATGTGGTTAATAGTGCAAATGCTCCCGTTATTGTTACTTACCAAATTTAGCCTCTGAGTTTCTAAATTTTAAAAATATAAGTTAACGCTCTTTTAAAACTTGGTAACATGCAACTTGTGGCCTCTTTTTTACAGCTTAAAGCCGTGAAAAGCTTGTGCTACATGTTCTATAAATTACTGTTAAGATTCTGTGCTATTATAAATTGTAACCGCATTCGCAAGTTGATAACCCTTTTAGCAACTTGAATGCTTTGTTTTTAGTTAAGCATTCGACCTTCCCCAATTTTGGTAACCACATCAATCAGCATTTCAGTCCTTTGCCTTTGATTTTAATTTCGTATGCAGAGGGCCATTGCGCAGTTAACGGTCCACATTTTGGATAACAGCAGCTTAACCCCATTCCGATCCAAAAGAGGAACGCTTGCGGTGCCGGTAAAGATATTTTTGTGGCTCAATTTTTTGTAAATTCCATCCGTGGGATGTGAAAGAGAGGTCTCTGACGGTGAAAGAGGGGAGATATAAAACATTCTTAACTGTTCAACTCCCACGTGCTCTGCAGGGCGTGATCCAGTGGAGCCGCCCATCAGGCCACTTCGTTTGAGCTTCCTCGACGAGTGGCAGACAGCCGCAGATAGCACTTATGCAGCGTCTACGCGTGTGCTTATACAGCTCTCCCCGCCCCTCTAATTAGGCGGCCCGCCGCTTAGGGGCGTGGCTTCTTCACCAAATTTAGAATGGGAATGACTGCTGTGTTTATTTTCGTTGTTTTTTAAAATGTATGTCGTGAGCATATCTTCAAATTAGCATTCTGGTGTTCGCCCACCCTTTTATTTACCGAAGCAGCTGAGAGACTTCAACACTGTGTTTGCTTTACATGGTTGTTGCGATCTTTCGCCTAAAATTGACGAATTTTCCTATTTTAAACAAAAACTTAGTTTATTTTGCCTAATAATATTTATATAGCGATGCATTATAGTGGTTTCCTGCTGCAGGTAGTAGGAATCAAATGGGGAAGAACACTATTTTCATGTAACTGGTACTAAGTTTTTTCTAGTTGTTATACCTAGAAGTACGCTTTTGAGAGAATGAAATATTTTGTTATTTTTACTCAAAATGATAAATATTAGAAATGATAGAAAATACGTTATAAATATTCAATTGCACATGAGAGAAAACATTTGTAGATATTTATTAGTCTTTGAGGCCGTCTACGTAATGTCAACCATTTTGAAAACAATGTTTCTTTCTTTTCAGGTAAGACAGTGCCTCTAGTGTCAATGCTGTTTGCTGGTCGCAAACGTAAGTAATTTTGCTTTCCACTTGACTTCCTTAATTGCAAAAATAAAGGAGCTTTGAATCCATAGAGAGATATTCCCTTAAAATACTTGATTTGGATTCGAATTCGATTAATATATATACGGTTTCGATTGTTTTAACGCGATTCTCGTTGCTAAAATTGTTTGAGATTCATACTGATTCAGATTTTATTCATGAAGTACTGGAAAATATGCACAGAACTTATTTCTTATCTTACAGCTGTGTTTTTGGCAAAACTTTCTAACGAATGCAAAAGTTATATTCGTATTTGCATGGGTCTACGGTGGACTCGAAATAATCATTAATCACGAGTACACATCGTAAAATTCCTGAATGTCAGAAGTTTTTAAAAGTTTGGAATGTTCCCCATTGCTAACGATCAGGTTGTGATTGGAAGAGAATCCATCGTGTGCTCTCCTCCTTCTTGACGAGAGTGTTCATCGAACAGTCGTCCAGCCTGTATCTTTCACTCAGCTTCCCGGCACTTGCTTCTGTTGATTACGCCTTCACGGGCCCGCACAAAAGGGCGCCTTACGTCACGGGTGCTGCTTCCTGGGAAAATAAATACTAGTCACGCGGGCCCCGAAAATTTCGGGCACCCTCCCAACCGGGAGATCCGGACCTCCCGATGCCCGGATTCCCACGGCGCCACTCGCCCGTGTGCGCTGGACGCCCTAGACCGGAATACTAACGCGTTTGGGCGCGTTTTGCGGAAAAAAACGCATGATGGCGGGGGCCAACCTCATGCTTGTGACTAACTGGGTGGTGGGAATTCTGTTCGGGTGCTACTCTCACATCCAAAGAAAGAGGATGAGACGGGAAGGAGACGTGTAGAGAACTGATTTCGAGGACCCATTCACCACCGTGGTTTTACTCCAGACGACACATGGAATTCACTGTCTTATTGCAAATGTAGAATCTGCAACACCACACGTATTCCAAAACAAGTAGGTATCTCCGCATTCTCTCCTTTACTCATATCATATTGCGAAAGATGAACTTCGTACGACTCAGGTATTGTAAAGTAGACATTACGATTGCGAATGCTTCATGTGAATCTGTCTTCCAGCATCTATGGCGAGAGCACTATTGTTAGCACAGCCTTTTCTTGATCGATAAGACCTGTCTAAATTGAAATCCACGAAGGTCAGAAAGTGTGCACTCAGTTTGAGTTAGAGTGGAGGAGACGCAAAAGGGCATCGCATTTAATTCGGTTTTCGTAGAATAAATGCTGAAATGCATAGTCATGAGAAACGGTTATTGGTTTGGCAATTGGAATAAAATTCAATGGGGCATCCTCGGAAATATCATCTTCAGAGCCATCTTCAAGCCTTGTGAAAATAAATGGAGGTTGGGAATATGTAAATGGAAAATTCGAGGTATCAAACTATTGAGCTGTATTTTTTCATACTTTCTCCGTTAATTTCCATATGTAAATAAGATATGTGGCAAATATTATCCTTGGAAAAATCATGCGAGACTTGCTGTGATACGAGGCTGAACAAGCCCTTTAAAACTTGAAGAGCGTCTTCTTCATGTTGCCATTCCATGTCCATCTATGGCCAATTAAGAGCTGTTATTTATTAAAGTCAAATTTTCTGACCTTAGGTATTCAATTTAAAAAATCGATTTTTTGGCGCTAGAGTCACTTCTTGAATAAAAAAATTTCAATCCTCATTGGTTTTATTTTCGATTTCATCGATTTGAAGTCAACTTTTCCTTTCTCTGCTACATACAACTGAATTGTTTTTACTCGCTTACGTTGATTAATTAGTTTATTTCCATTTAATCCCTTTTTCATAGAGTCTTTGAAGATAAACTCGTCAACAGTCGTAATCAACCAGTGATTCTAAATGGAAGTTTGTTTCTGCTGTGCCCTTCAATCGACGAATACTAATTTTCTTTTCTTTTGAACGCACAATTTTGATGTTTGAAGAGTGAAATTACCTTTCTCCCTATTATATTGGATCCCTCGGCCACCATATTGTTATTCATTTTTGTCTCGAATATTTTACCTCAATGGAAGAACTGAATGTTAGTCCACCTCCAATTCTATTCTCGCATCCCATTCATCCTTTTTCGCAGAGTTCGAAATTATAGATGATGGAAAGTTTAGATGGAAGGCATGCTGATACACTGTTTTGAATCAGCCCATAGATCTACTTTTAAATGAAATTTCTCGTTCCATTTCCCTTATTTTTTATGTGAACTCTCCTGGGAGGACGTGTTTAACTCTGCGATAATATCCCGATGTCGTAACTATGGAGTCACGTGGTTCAACATCGAAGGGTTGGAAAGTTTTGTGTGCTTTATACGTTCGATTACATAGATTAAGCGTCTGATATGTTGTTTATTGCATCTCTAATCATGGTATTCAACTTCACCAACAACATTTTCTAGGGAAAACCTCGATTAAGAAGGCCACGTGTGTTTTAAACGAGTGGTTTTTATGCGTCAAAATCTTAAGGCCTCCGAAATTGTACCACCCAACTCCTTAGCTACGCGGTCGAAATTATCTCGAGTGATTCAAACGTAACCCCCAGGAAGGGACTTCACCAAAATTATAATATACTAGAGTATTGACCCATAGAATATCTCCGTTGGCATGTGTTTCATTAGAACTTGCAAAAGTAGATTGAATAACTTGCAATATCATTGTAATATTAATTTACCATGTGTCACTCAATTTCCTTCTAACATCAGGTAACACTCTAATTATGTAACATCTTAAAAGAGATTTCGCAAAAATAAATTTTTCAAAATCAGCGAAGGGAAGCGGAAAACATGCGAAAGACTATTATTGCGTAGTCATAGGCCTCCAACCTTTGCTGTATTCCTGATACCATTTGGTTTGTCGTGATCCGCTGTTTAAGCAATGAATATTTTAATAATTTTTCCGATGGAATTCCGTATTCAAATGACTTTGCATTTAAATCATTAGTTAATGGTACTTCTGTTACATTTTTAACGGTCCTTTGTTCTCAATAAATTATCCGCAACTTCCGTGATATTCAAAGGAGTGAATTTTTCGTTAATAATAATGAAAGACCGTATTCGAACCCTAATTTCGTCAAATTATCTCAGCGGAGTAATTCACCCGATCGCGTTGCGCGGATCTTCAAGGGCTCCCTTAGGAGGGTACGAGATAGTTAATTATTCTGGGCGTATCTGGAGCACATCCCATTAGGAAGGAGACCTTTAATTTTCGTCCCGCTAAGGGAAATATCCGTCCCATGAGGTTTTTAAACAGATCGGATGGAGCGGACGTCGGAGTTGGCCACGAGCGACTTAGATCCGTGCGAGTACCCTTCCGTGTTCGGTTCTAAGTGGGACTGATATAATTTCTCTCTGTCGGTCGCTAATCTCGATTCCGACCGGTCTAAACCGTCTCCCCTCCCAGATATCTGCTTCTTCGCTCTCCGGAGTGGAGGGGGAGGTAGCTTTTGGCTCGAGACCTGTATGGATTGTGCACCTCCGGAGAGTTTTCGTATTGGAGTTGATGGGGAAGACGGGTGCAGCACGCTCGGAAGAGTGGACCGGGAAGTAAGTGGTGTTCTAGATGCACATTATGGCGGTCGTTACGATGATTTGGGTGGATGTGGCGGAATGGCTTCGCGGGAGAGGAAAGGCGGCTGAATATCTCCCTCCGCGTTCCTCGTGAACGCTACTGCCCTGCTCCGTGTCACTTATCCCTTGCGTTCTCGGTATGGGTATAGCAGTCAATGAAAGCTATTTCCATTCTCCATGCTCCATTTGGTAAATTTATTGTGCCGTAATATCCCCGCTATTTGGTGCCACCCCCTTCTCTGGCTTCCGCAAATTTCATTTTGCTTTGATATGATTTCATTTTATAATTTGATATTATTTCACCAAAATGTTTTTCGTGCTCGTTTTTCTCTTTTTGGATCCCTCATATCTCAACCAGTGTTGATCCATGCTTTTATTGCCTCAAAATGCCAGAAAATCAGAATCTTTTGCCACAGATATGCAAAATAACGAATCATTAAGAGCGGTACAGTATTTTCTATCTCATATAAATATTGAAGGGATGTATTTTTAAAAAATTCCTCTGAGGTTTATGCTGATATAGTTGATATTTTTGATGCTGGAAAAACTACAGTACTAGGATACAATATAATTCAGTTCATTATAAAAATCTGAATAAAATATATTTATTTGGTCATTTGAGGCGGATACAATAAAGTTGCCATAGAAAATGCATTGATGAAAAAATAGCTTGTGATTTATCTTAGGGCATATTGAATGTACCCAGAGGTATGAGAAGTCAATGTGCCTTTCTCATTTCAAATAGTTCTCTCTTTTCCTGCTTGAACTTCCGCCCTCTCCATATTCCCATTGCTTTGAAAACCCAAGAGCGAGTAAGTAAGCACTTTGATATACTTTTTGAAGTTTTCAGCTGGTATTTAATCTTAAAATTTGTTTTAATTGCAAATTTTTACAACATTATTCATGCAAGGATTAACGTGAATTAATGCAGGTAGGTCATAGGAATTAGATTGATAAAATATACTTTGATTGATTTCACTCAGGAACTAATATTTCTCAATTAAATTTAATGTGATCACTTAGGCTCATCAGTGTCTTATTTTTGGGATACATTTTTGTTTGAGAAGTAAAAACAGTGTATCGAAAACCGTATGAAATTAACCTTTAATTCTCATTCAGATAAAACACCATATATGATCTTTCCGAAGATTTGTAAAACATGTCAAAGGCTTCAATGTACATCATTTTTCTCTAGTAGGGGAACATTGCACTGCAATCATGAAGAAAGGTATATAGTGATGCATTTTGTGTTCGCGACATTGCGCCTCACGACGCGGGCGTTTTGAAATCACCGGAGTATAAAACAGGTGCCAGCGGGTCCCACACGGACCGTTTTGTGGAGGAGGTTCATCTCAACCGATCGTTTCTTTCTTCTCTACCGTCCGTTTCTCTGCCATTCCGCGCCTATATATATCTCTCTCTCTCTTTTTTCCTGCTTGAACGTCCGCCCTCTCGACTTCACATCTCCTTTTCCGGCGTGTCCTCATATCTATCGAGTTTTCGCCTTCCCTTAACCTGTAACGTTTAACTTCTCTCTCCCCGCACTTGCTCGCCCCTTATGTTTCACGTGTATTCCAACCAAGGTGTTCGGAGCGTTGTTTTTGTGAGCGATTATTTGTGTGAAAATTTGTACGTGTACTTGTAGCAATGCATATATCGGTGAAAGTGAAAAACATTGCATGTTGGCGATTTGGTTTCTTGGCGTTTTAATGCTATTTTTGCTTGTAACCTGATGGCACTGAACAAATAGTTTGAAGTAATTCCATTTTATATGTACAGGTTTTCATGTAGACGCGATATAATTCATTTGACATTATTATTATTGTGGCTAACAGATATCAAGGTATCTTTCCGAGATAAAAAACGCAAATTTACTTATGATTTTCGATTAAATTTTGTATTCGGCGCCTTTACCCCAAGTTATTTGAATGCTTTAGTTTAAGCAAAATTTTTAAAATACAACTCTTCGATCATTATTTTAGGACATGGCTTTTTCTATTGAATAAAAAGATATATTTTAGTGAAGTATGTGCCAAGAATTTTTTCCGACTTACTAGAATAAGTATTGAAGTGCGCGCTCAATGACTCGCGGTTTACGCTCCAGCCACCTCAAGGAAAATACTAAAATAATGAACCACATTCTCATAAGATTTTCTGAAAAAGAGTATAGGAAGAACGGAGGTTAGGTGCTAGTAGCTGTTTTTGTTTATCCATGGCCAACAAATCCAAATAAACGCACCTAAAAGTAGAGTTATTCACCTGATAATTGATAGATCGTCTCTTTTTTCCCATTTTAGTACCTCTTTAATTAATTAAAATAACGCTTTGATATTTTTAAAGACCAGTGGCATTTGCTTTCCCTTAATCCTCCCTAAAGATCGGATGGCCAATTTACATTCTGTTGAAGGAGTCGTCATGAATTTTATCCTATTTTCAGCCCATTAAATAGGAGGCACTTCCGGTGAAACGTGAGATAAAATGTTTTAACTATTGGAGTATGGTATTTTGTGCTTACTGATTTATCAGTTTTACTCTTAAATGCGTTTAATGTTAAATTATCTAATCATTATGTATACAGTTGTAATGTTTTCTCTGGAGACAGTTGTCATGTGGAAAAAGCTTAAACTCAACGTGTGAGTAAATTTCCCTACGCTCAAATAACGTCTATTTACATTCTCCAGAGAGGTTAACCTCTCATTCGCCCGCATTTTTCAGCGTGTAAGCCAGAAAAGCGAGCTTTTGCAATGCGGGGGACGGTGGATGCAGTTTTTCGGCGCCCTAATGTGCTCACCACATAGTAGCTCCATACTGTCGCCTCATTTTTAACGGCAATCTTTTGGGTGGTTACTTAAGGGTGGTTTGGAAGGGTTGAGAGCGGCTTGGACGGGAGTGAATGGGATTGCTGGTGGCTTTGGCGGCCGCTATGGGATTCTCGTGGATATAGGGAAGGGATAATACGAAAGAGTCGGCAGTTTTTGGCTTTTCCCGCACATTTCTCCCATTCTCACTTCGCACCCTAAAACCCCTCGCCGCTAAAAACCCTTCCACGTTCTGCCTCGTCTTCACTCTTTCTCTCTCTTTCTCTCTCTCTCTCTCTTTTCCTATCCCTCGTCCCCACGGTGCCCATTGAGAAAATGCCGTAGTCACCATAAGTATCCATTTTCGCAAGTGTGTATGTGGCTGCTCGCGGGGGGGGCAAACTCTGCACTCGAGTCGAGAGGTTAGTTTTATGGGTGGATTTTTGTTGGGGGGGGGAGAGGGGAACGGTGAAGTAGTTACGGGGAGTTGGCGTGGGAGGCGCGGGAGACTTTTGTGTGGGCGCCAAGGGGAAAAGGGTGTTGCTCGGAAGTAGTTGCGGCGGAAGAAATTACCCATTACGTCGACCGCTCGCGCCGCACGGCTTCCATGCTCATCCTCCAACTGGCTAGCTCTCGAGAACA
Organism: Ceriagrion tenellum; assembly: GCA_963169105.1. Lineage (NCBI taxonomy): Eukaryota > Metazoa > Arthropoda > Insecta > Odonata > Coenagrionidae > Ceriagrion > Ceriagrion tenellum. The sequence continues at coordinate 6,430,968 of OY720636.1, forward strand.
TCTCCAAATTCTCTGCCGAGTGCTGGGACTTAGAGCATAACGCCTTCGGCCGCCTCCACGGGAACGGAGTTGGGCCCTGCCCTGGCCCTTTCGGACGCGCGGGAGACAATTGAAAGTTGCGGTGAGTCATATGAGGGTCGGATATATATTTTTTATATTGTTTCCGATGAGGATGGTGGCGAGGCGTTGATGCGTTCACGACCACTACTTCTGGGGGCAGTTTATGGGTATGAGTATTCCTCCTCTTTGGCTACATTTACGATGGCTTCGTTGTCTGCTCCTCCCACTCTACCCTCCCTCACAACACACGAGAATCTATTCGATTTTCCGGCGATTAAAGATGTTTTATTGGTATCGTTGTCTTCTCCTGCCAAGTTTTTTCATTCGTCGCGGGTGAGTAACATAGAGTGTTGATGAGTGAAGTTGGTAAGCATTCAGAGATGTAAAAGTTTTATTTCTATTAAGGGATTCTTTGACAACCTCTTTTTTTGCAATCTACTGTTTATTTCTTCATTCCTATTGAATGCGAGATTATGCTTATTAACTTAAGAAAAACGAAACAGGTTAAGTGTTTCGTGCAGAGTAATAAACTTTCCTTGGGATTGTGTATCATCTGGTGAACTATGTGTATTAATAACTTTTTCCGCAGAATTTTGTCACCTATGTACTAAAATTATGAATTTAGTTTTGCGTACTGCTAATAATATGCAACGCGTAATACACTACATATGTCACTAAATTTCCTTATCCATCCGCCTTAACAATTGAGACGAGCCTGTAGAATTAACGACGAGAAAATTAATTAGGTAAATACCAATTACATTATTATAAATTATACACGAGTTGATTGAGCTATGTGTAAATCCTGTTTCATAAATCATTTACCTCTGGTGATTGCACCATCACACTCCTATCAGCTTTCCTTTTCCAGTAATGCCTCTTATCATAGCACGATTCGTTTGCAAGTGAATTCCCTGAGTCTGTGTCGATTCCAAATTGGGCGCCACTGATTGAGCGGAAAGTGTCCACGTGTTAGGAAAGTTTCCCATCTGCACGGGCTCTGTTGTGAATAGTTTTCGCCCTGTGCCCATGGTGTATCGGTCGAAGCGAAAGAGATGAATGAAGAGGAGGGGAGAGAAGGCAGGAGGTTGAGAGGACGAGGAAGAGAGGGAGGTGAGGCGGTTGAGGGCGGGTCGTCGCAGGTAGATGGAGGTGGCGGTCGTGCGAGATGGATCGTGGGTGCCGCAGATACCCGGAGTGCGGGCCGAATTGAAAAGAGGCTGTTTGCGGGGGGAAGCGGGGGTGGAGGTGGCGGAAATGGTGGCGGGAGCGGGGAGGCTGCCGGCCCTGATGACGGGGGCGGCAAAGAGGACACCCCGGCCCCCGTGATGCTTGGGAATGGGGACCAGACGGAGGGGGAGGGTGGGCGGGAGGAGAGGTGAGGTGGAGACAAATTGGTCTTCGCGGCGTGGAAACTCCTTTCTGTCCCCTTCCATCCGCCGCCCCTGGAGGGAGTGGTGGTGCGAGGAGGGAGAAAAGGGAGTTGTCGTTAGAATTAAGATAAAGTTCGTAAGAAGGACAGGGAGTGCTTGGGAGTGTTACGGTGGAGCCGCCGTGTTCCTCTTCTAATCCGTCCTTTGCTCTGCATTCATTTCCCGACACACACGCACACATCTCCTTTGTTTTGCGTTGGACGTCCCGTGTCGCTCTCCTGAGCTCTTCTGCCCTCTGTTTACAGGGTCGAGGTGACGACCCGCCCAAGGGTAAGGCTGCCTTATTCATGGGCAGTGATTTGTATTCATTCGGACCAAACGGTACATGCTGAGCAAGGGATCGTGGTTTTCTATCGCTATTGTTTTTATTTAAGCTTTTGGAGCTGGTGGTCATTTTCATACAAACGTTCGCAATCAGAAATTCTCCGATAATGGTCTGAATCATTTGCCTTTCCGGAGTTTTTTCGCCTTCAATCGTTACCTACCCTTGCACTCTTAGAAAGTAAGGAATTAACATGATATCAACAAAGACAAATAACGTGTTAAACCAGTGGTAACTATAATAACAGTTTTTCTTTTAGAGATCAAAACCGTTTTCAGTGATGGTAATTTTTTTAAATTTGTATACGACGATGGATTTCTTTGCTTTTGGGGATACTTGACTTAAAATGACCGTTCTTTCGTGCTTAAACTACGACTGTTTTTTCAATGACAGTAATGGTCCGTTGGGTCGAAATAGATAACCAATAAATTATCCGGATGACTTTCAAGTCTGAACGGGTTTCTTATTTTTTCTCATTTCGAGCTCATTTTAGAGAAACATGCGTAAGGTGTACTTTGAATTTTAATTTGGATGATTGGAGGCATTTTAATGACAGAATAATTAGTATTTATTTCAATTTCTCAAAGAGGATACGAGAGGGGTTGTAGTAAAACATCGATCAGGTCTGAAAACAAAAGAAGAAAAGTGTTTTCATTCTTCGAATGGGCGTCTCGAGTATCATTCCACGTTGAAATCATCAGGACGTGGTAATCATCAGATGTGCAAGATGGGATGAATATCTGGGAGAGATTGGTTGCGTATATCCCGTCGTCTTTAACTCGTGATGGATTTGAGATAGTTATATTAACTCATAAATCAGATAATTCTCAATGAGAAATTTATTTCGTAAAAAATGAACGGAAATAAAAATGAGATTCTGATTTTATTTCAGTCCTGAATAACTTTTTTCTCGATTTTACGGCGTAATAACGACGGAAAAAATGCTGTAAAAAGTGAGCAAATATTTAGTGAGTGAGCAGATAGTGAGAAGGATAATTATACAAAGAGATTTATTTACATTATGTCTTGAGTACCTTTTATGAATAATTATAACTGTCATAAATGAAGCCACGATTGTGATAAAATCGTGGTAATACATTTAGGATGGAATATACTTTGTAAAACTCACAAGCCTCCGCTCGTGCCTAACTATGAAGCTGACTTTTTTTTCTAATTATCATGCAATTAAAAGTAATTGCGTTTCACTATTCACTGTAATTTTCTACAATGATCAAAGTGTGCCTTGAAATGACGCCTAGGTAGAATGCAAGTTTTGATTTACTACATGAGGAAGAAGTTAAAGTGGTCCTTTTAGCAATTATGGGTGTTTTTTACAATTCCTTGGAGAAAATATTACGACATGGTAACTTTCAGGGCAATGTACAACTACCCCGAAATATGAAAAAGTGGTAATTCACAGTGAATGGTTACTTTTACTACACCACGTAAATAAAAATGAAAAACAACCCGGGTGTCATTGCGTAAACATCATCTTCAGGTCGTGTTTAATGATTATTCATATGGTGTAGTAAAAGTTACCATTTAATGTGAAATGGTATACTCCAAAGCTAAAAAATGTATGATTTCATTTTAAAGCAGTTATAAATGTCTCTTCCGAATGTGACTCTCCTGGACTAGAGCATGCTTCTAAGATCTATGGGAACCATTTTTTGACGATGGACGCTGCTGCTGTAATTTCTTACGGCTTGAGACAGAGATTAAACTGCATTCATTCACTCAATACAATGGCTGAAACAAAATTTATCGGGGCGCTCCTTCTGGGATCTCTTAGGCGAATCACTCAGTTTAGAGCCGCAGTAGGTTAAAAAGGAGTACTCTCTAGGTGTTGCATCCGAGTCGTCCCGTAGTAAGTTTGAATTGGTGTAGTTCTTCATGTTTAAGTATACTTTTCATCCATGATTTATCTAAGAATTTGTTTCTATGTTACTTATCGCTCTTGTGTATTTTAAATGTACTACTATAACGTGGCAAAACAAGTTCGCAAAGAAATAATTAATCTAATAAGAAATTGTTGTGAGTAGCCTGGTAAGGAGCTATTGTATATAGAGAGTCGGGGGAATCGGGAAAGCCGTAGAGGCACGTGGACACCCGAATTCGTTGAAAGAGAAAAGCAACACTTTACGAACGCAGGGAAGGGACGTAAAGAAGAGGCTCAGCGGTAAGTCGCGAAGACGGATGTAAGGAAAGATGTGAGAACTCCTCGGCGATGGGGTGTTCAAGAAGAGAGAGGTTGTGAGAGATGGGAAAGCTACGAAGCGGTGGGGAGGGATGTGGCGGGAGAGGAGCGGGGTTTGGGGGGGCGTCACCAGGGGGGGAAAAGGACCCCCTCTGGTCTGCGAGCAGAGTAATTGGCGGGAGTGGGCTTCGGAGGCTCCGCGACAGATGTGACTCTAATGGATCGGCGTCGCCGTGGATGAGAGAGGAATGGGAAAAGGGAGAGAGCGGACAGAAAAAATACATAAAAGAAGGGATGGGAAAATGGGAAAGATTGAGGTGGAGGTGGGTGAAGACGGAGGAGGAGGAGGAGGGTGAGGAGCAGAGTGGTCATAAGACGCCCGGGGGTTGGCGTGGAGGGAGAATCTCTTGAGGTGGGTGGAAGGGTGTGCGCTAAGATGAGTCCGGTTGGGGTTGGAAGCGTGGAGAGAAAAAAAGAACAAAATAATGACGAGTGGGTGTTGCATTGTACTCGGAATTGGTTCTTCCGAGGGAGTATCTCCCACCAGCTGCTCTGAAATTATTTTTCCCTCTTTTTTCGCTGATAAATTGCAATTTTCCTCCTCGTACCGAGTTTCCGTTACGTGCCTCACGGGGAGTATGTTATGCTTCTAGTTAGCAACCACCTGTACTGGATCTTTCTCAATGGGAAGGTGTCGATGCTCCTACTTTTTCATTTCCAATGAAAGTGATTTTTTCTTTATTTTTTCACTACTGTTCAATCCTGGAATACGACATTTTTATTTCAGCACAAAGAACATTATTAAATCTAAATTCGCCTGCATGTAGTTGAAACCTTTGAATGAATCATAGAAAAATAGGTAGATTACTTGGACCCCTATTCATTTTCTATTGGATGAAAACTCATTACTATTAAACTATGATTTTCTGGTTATTTTATATTCTCCACGAGATATATCTACTGTCCATTCTGACTAAAATCGGATAAAATCGGATCACCCAGTTATGCTGTCTCTCTAAGAATCTGATTAAGAAATATATTGTAATGGTGATTGATTATACTTTTACGTTATCTGTTCAACACTGGTTGAGTATGGCTTTTTAGATTTTCTACTTTTTTAGATTACCGTGACAAACGGATTCTAAAATTTTAATTTTAGGTAAACGTTTAGGTAGGTAATTCAGTTTAAATATCAACAAGGATTACCTACTCTTTTCCCGGAAAATTTCTCCAACTAGATTTAACGTGACGTGCTTTACGATAATCGGTCAGAAAAACAAACAGTAATTATTAAGGTTAATCACATTTCATCCAACATGGAGGTGAGTTTAAATGGTCATGAGAAGTGTAGAACAAAACTTATCTCCCAAAAATCTCAATCTTAATTATTAATCCAGGAAGGTGTGTTATCACTCTCAGCATGATAATTGGCAACCATCATTTGGCTAGAAAATTCCTCCCTAGGGTATTGTACTTCCTCTACGACAAGCCATTATCAAAGTGGAAAGGACCATACAAAGGAATTATGTAATTTTTCCCTTGATCTTGAAGTCGTACTGTTTTATTGGCATTCTGGGGGAAGCATCACGGTTGAATCCACGTGATTCTCAGGGAGGTAGACCGGGATCTCTTTGTCCTCTCCCGTCGTAACTCCGGGATAAGAGGAGGCTAAATCGCGTCGTGAACGCTGGGAGACGAGAAAGGGAGAGTTTAGCATTTATTTTGACGAGGGTTTAGCTCAACGGCTCGGAAGGAAAGTGCATGGACAGATACAGAGAGGGATGAAGTGAGCCGGGAGAGAAGGAAGGCGGAGGCTGGGAGGCATGGCATAAAACAAAGTGACGTTTATGGAGGAGGAGGTTTTAGGGGTGGACGATCCAAGAGACGGGCTTCGGGTGGATGTCGAAATCGACATAAAACGGCGCTTTCGCTCGAGGAGAGCCGACTCTGGAGCACTGGAGAGCTAGAACACCAGAGACCTCGGGGCTACTGTGCGGGGAGTTGAAGCGCCTTGCACTCCCGCCGCATTTCATCTCCTCCCCGCGGGCCACACCGAGGTACGGGGGCGCGCAACCTCAACCGTTGCCGACCCCTCATTCGCTGCTGTTGGCCTGACTACCGTTTGGTTGAAATCAGTGAGGGTGTTGCCTGGGATAAGAGGCAGGAAAGGGATGACGCGAGCTTTTAGTTGACCTGCAATCTTCAGTTTTACATAAGGTATACGCTCTACATTAATGCATTTCCCTAATCGTGTCTGTGGATGTACATTTTTTGTCGTGATTTCTCACGAAACATGAATGAATTTTCTCGAACTAAGTCTTGAGGACGCTGTCTTTTTCCCAGTTCTCGTGACACTAAATTCATGTTATTCTCTAACACTTCTATAATTTTCACTTATTATATCTTATAAATGGAAATTTTATGCTGGTTATATTTACTTAATCACTATGCCATAAATAGTTGAAAATAATTTTTGAATAAGAAACATTTATGATGCACCAAACTGACGAAGCATTCATAATAGCAGGAAATATTGAGGGATTTTCGGATATTAGTATAATTAATATGTTAATAAAAGTGTGTCTTTAAAGTAGGATACCGCATTAGTGAAATGAATTACTAAAGAAAAATGAGCGAATGATGAAATTGTAGAAATTGATTGAAGGCTCCGTTTGAATTGTCATAGAAGGGCAGTAAAAGTTTTTTAAAAAATTTGTCCTGCTTTTGTAATATATCTATGGGGACATTGAGTCCATGCTTTAGCTAAATGGAAGCCTAGTTCTCACCTTGTTACTTTTACTCTCCTACTTCAATACCGATAAAGAGAGTCGAGAATAAAGTTTCGTACGGCAGGGGACAGACAAGAGTCTCCGGAGAGCTCCGATCAACTCCGGGGAGTTGGTAATCCTGCGATATAGTCGGCTTTGTGTGGGGTGTTGGTATGGTGACAACAAACCATCCGGCTACAGGGAGGATTGCTGGTGGGGAGGGTTACTCTTTATTCCGTGGCTTCGATCGTAAAACTCACGCAGCCCACGGGGGCGGCTTCACCACGTGGGCCATTCGTCTCTGCCGCCCGGAGCCTACTCGCGCAGGCTTTATAACCGGCCCGCTCCGTGTCGCATCCTTCAGGCCAGGGGGCTACCGACCCGCCTCCGGCAGACCGGGACCCTCGGCGCTCAACCCTCTGCTGCGGGTCGAGCCGCGGGTTGCCAACCGTTCCGGGGAAAGGATCCCCGGAAAATCGTTGGATTTCATGGGATTCCGTTTGAATGGTTTTTGGTGATTCGAATCATTCCCCCACAAGAGCCCAGGAGAGATATTATGCCCGTGGTGACTGGAGCGTCTACGAGGGTTTTATGCCCGCCCTAGTGGGAGTCTTCCAGGCGGGCAGGAGGCTTTTCGCCGGCCCATGTCTCTCCCCATTTAATGGCTTTCGCGTGAATGTCAAGTCTTAACAGCGCATAAGGCTCGATTGTTTCGGATTTAAATATTAGCTGCAAAAATTGAACAATAGAATGAGGGTTTTGGTGGCTCTCAAGCGTTAGTCTCGTAAAGTTTCAACCATAATTGAGTATCCGGTCTAGCATAGGATTTAAATTTGGTAGTTTTTGAGTAATTGGTGGTGTCACCAATGAAATTATAATAAGCGGAGTAATTTATCTTTGCCTCAGAGGATTTATTTTGTGACTTACTCCTTGTTTTGTGTAGAAACCAAATTTTAATGGCCATATTCGTGTAATTTTACTCTGCTTCATACTGTGAAAAGTCCTCTTAACTTCCTGATTTCCAAGTAAAATCAGTTGGGGTGAAAGGAAAAATATCATTAAAGAAATTTATCTCTTTTATTTTATATTTCGCTGATGGTATTTGTGTAATCAAAGTGCTCTGCCATACAAAGAATCAAAATTTGCCGTTAGCTATGCCAATGGGGAGGGTGTTGAGATAGAAAATGTATTTACCGTGCGCTGTTAGCATCGTCATAAGCTTCATCATTAAAGAGCAAAGCGTTTTCTCCATTTTTGCATGGATTAAAATCTATGTGGAATCTCATGACTAACTTTTAATTTATCTCTCTTAACAATCCAATCTCTTTCGTTTATATATAGACTATTGCATACAAGAGTAGATTCGATCTCTTTTTAAGTGTAGATAAACAGAAAGTAGGTATACTTTTTCGTTTCAAATATGTGAGCACAGTTGTTTTTTAAAAGTTCATTGATTGGATTTTCTGAAGAAAGCACTTGTATATGTCGTTATGAGCATGTAGTTTGATGTAAAATTTAAAAAATATTTTTGTCACGATTATTTATGCACTTTTCCCGAAATATTTACATTTTCATGTAGAATTTTACATATAATTTCCTATTTTATTCGAGATACTACTTTGCTATGGAAAACTTGAAATGGATGATTACACAAGCAATTGAAATGTACGTTATTGTACTACTAAGAATTTGTCCGTGTTAATGTGTCTTTACTGTGATAAAATTGAAAAATATCATGAAAAGTGCTCATAAATGTTGCCAGTATCTGTTCAATGTTTTTGGTAGAATGTTCCAGTTGAAAAATTACAGTTTTCTTTCATATCTGTCCAGTATCAGCATTTTCAGGACGCCGATTAAACCGTAATGTGTCTTTCACATACATTTCGGTTCCGCAAATATCTACAACAGAGCAACTGTCAAATTTGGGAATGTTTTCTACGGTAGTATCGTACCGTAGTAACCATTTTTCCTACTAGTGGCGTAGTTTTGCCCAGAATTTCCATTCCTCAGCTTCTATTTCATTGCTTTCACAATTTCCGTTCTCAGTTTTCCATTTCCAAGAGAGAAGGCGCGCTTGAAGGAATGCATTTTCCCTCTAACACCGCGAGGATTATATGAAAAGGATAGTCTGTTTAAGGCCTTAAAGCAGAGTTGGCTAATTATCCACCACCTCTGGAAATATACCGTGTAAGCCCTTCCTCGTGGGTGACAAGAGGAGAGAGGATGAATGCCGCTTTTCCCGGTTTTTCTGTTGACGGGAAGCTACCCAAAAAAAAGATTTAAGAAGTACGAGACAAGAGATGTTTATATCCAAGGATCCTGTAGGCTTCCTTTTTTGTGTTGGCCGGGACGTGTTTTTGGTGAAAGTTTCATTCTACATTTCGTTGTCATAACTGGGCACATTTTTGCTTTTAAATATAAAAATTGTTCCTCGGATAGGTTTTTACAAACTTGTTTCTGCACACAACGCATGGTATTTTTTTCGCACGCCATTTTTAAGTTCTTGTTTCCTTCTTGATTCAGCATTTCAGTGCGATATTTTATTCATGATTGTTTAGAAATTTTTTTTTTTTGCTTGCCGGACGATTCTGTTGGCCCGTATGTCCCCGGAATACCGATATGCTGCTGAGCCTGTCATCAGGTTTTCCAGGGACCGGACCAACATGACTCGACATATATCCATGCCCTGAGTGGTGAAAAACCCACCCAGGCGGGACTCGAACCCGCGACCCTCGGTTTAGCAGGCGAGGACTTTACCCCGCCGCCGGGCCGGCTATCATTCTATTAGCCACATCTACGCCAATTTGATAACTCCACCGCCTTGTTTTGTGGCTTAAAGGCTTAAATATCTAAATAAAACAAGCAAGTTATCAATAAAACACTGTCTCCATCAATTTGCATGTAAACGTGTTTAAATAAACTGTATTTTAATGCACACCTCTAATATCTGTTCATCAATTATAGCAGTTAACAGACATTGTGAATTGTATCACCTGTAATATCACCTTTGCACCCTTTAAGTAGTTTTTCTATTTATATCTACTTCCCCAAAAACAACACAATTGGTACCTTATATAAGGTGAATTAACAATTGACGAACACAAACAACCACATCCTGAGTGGTGGAAAATCCTTTCTCTCTCGGGTCCATCCTTCAGATCGGCTGACGAAGACTTCACCTCAACGCCGCCAGAGTCGACAATTTACTTTTTATAATTCTCGTTTGAGGAACATCTTAGTGGCTTTTTTACTGATGATACATAATGAGTGAATAAGATAAATGAAATGTAACTATGAGTGATACCTAAGTATCATTCCTAGTTACATTTTATTTATGAGTTATGTTATTTATAAAAAGATATGTACTTGTAATAGTTGCGCTTAATAGCAAAGGTACCATTTATGGTCCCTTAAAACTTCTTGCCAAGGTTTATCTATCCTCTTTCATGAATGCATGATTCTAAACCTAGGAGAGCTTTACGTCGATCGCTGTTGCATACCAAGATACATTTGTAGCTATGAATTTCTTTCAGCGTGACTTATTTAATTGGTAGTAAAGCTTTGAATTTCATCTTACATTTTTTTCCACTAGCGATTTCGTCGTGCGTCCAATACTTGCTTGGACCTTCCTTTTTTCTTTAAAGGCGACGTTCCCCTCTCCTCCATTCGCTTTTAATTAAAACCCACGGACATTCGGCTGTTTATTACTACCCTCTCCACCCGAATTATGAATCCGTTGTTTTTAATTAACCCGCCTTAAATGAAAAATCTTGCCATTTAGAAGCCATTAAAAAAATCTTGAGCAATCATTCTTACGTTTCAGCCGATGGAGAATAAATGAGGGACTGGAAAAAAGCTTAAAAATGTGGAAAATTGAGAGAATGAGAAATGGAAGGGGGGCGGAGGTGGTTGGGTATGAGTGCCATAACTCCTTGGAAGATCCCGTATCGTCTGGTCGTTGAGACCTCCAAGGCATTGAGAATTAGTATGCTTGATTCGTTTAAAGTTTGCGAAGAGCCTAGGGATCTACATCTACATGCTATGCTTGGATCCACCGCAGGGCATCTGACATAGTGGGTTAATGCACTTCTGCATGTTACCATGTGAACCGTTTCAAAGGTGTGAGGGGAAACTCAGGGGATGAGCCAGCACCAACTTGCATCACACCTCACCCTATTAAGCTCACGTAGCTACGACTAGTGATGCATTCCCCAAAACCTGCTAAAACTTTTTAGGAGGTGAAATTTCTCAAGTACGGGCTACGCTAAACGCATGCAGTGCACGCTAAACGAACCAATATAAGACCGTTCTTTTTCGTGTTATTTTACAGCTACATGGACATGGAGATGACATTCGTGACTCCAAAAATATGAACGACCTGCTTTCAGGTGCAAGTAAGGATACACCAGCCGTTAAAAAGGGAATGAAAAGGATTTAAAGACAGGAAGGACGAAGTGTCTGTTGACAGCATGTCGGAGTGTGGGAGTGATGGAATTTCTCTCTATATCGATCGTAGATATTAGCCATGGGAGGAGGGAAGTTTTGCAACTATGAGTTCAACAGTGAGTCTCTCTAATTTTATCATTTGTCATTTGGGAGATTAAATACGGGTTCCAAATAATATTCTCTATGCCATCCTGAACCTCGCAAGCTCTGGAATTTTTCAGTAATCTCCGCCGAGCACGTGACTCTACCTCCTCCTCTCCTCTCTTGTGATACACTCTCTAGTTACTATTACCTATCAGTCTTATTATGACGCGTGCAGATTTCCTTCGTATTTTGTTTATTTAGTGCATTGAATGCTGTGCAGAGACACAGTCTTTCGGCGTTGTCGTAATTGGATAATAAGTGTAAAATTACATCTATTTTTCTCGTGACTTCCATGACGCCTGGCTGATGACTTCATTGTGCTTCTGGGACTTATGTCTCAAAAACGGCTTCCGCAATGGGGATTCCTGGAAGCAGGTTGGCACCTGGTGAAATTAATCTTTCACTATTATACGCAAAAATCTTCATGTTCAGTTGATAAAACTTGTTTTATTTCAAATCAGCACCTTTTACAATGATTCGAAAGTGGTTTCCCACTGACTGATAACTGCTCTAGCAGTTATCTTTTCAGGTATTTTTGTTTAATCTGTAACAATCTGGGTTCACTCCTTCTACCACAATGATACGTCTTTTAAGATTTTTCTATCGTACTAACTGTAGGAACTGAAAGTCTAGAGTTAAGTTTGAGCAAGACTCGTGACGCCAATGTAATCGACGTTGACGTTACAACACGGGTGGCCTCTGCAGAAATCCACAGTACTCGAAGCACTTGTACTGTATTCGTGTAAGACATCGTGTCAAGGCTTGAGTGAGTATGCCCAGGGCAGTTGTCGAGTGAGGCTGCTGGGGCAAACCTTTAGGCCCGGGGCAGCATACTCTGACCCCTGCCCCACCCTCTTGGCTATCGCCCCGAGCCCTCATACCCCTTTCAGTCTCAGGAGCGCTCTTAATTAAAGGAGCAGGTGGTCATAAAATTCGTTCGTCCTTTTACCCCTCCGCCCTGGAAACTAGCGCCCTCGACAACAGCGGCGGCGTAAGCGCGAACTCTTAATCACGGCTTTTACTATTCATGCCGTCATAAAACAGTGGAATGGCTCTGTTAAAATTATCTCCTCTCAAGGCGCTCTTAACTGACGCTCTCCCCTGTTCCTTTACCCCACATTGCTCAGATATCCGCAAAACCCTCCCAGCACTCTCTCCTTCTTCAGTCCTCATCCACCCAAATGTCCCCTGGTGTAAACAATGTATGCTTGGACAGGGAGGAAATGGTTCGATACAACCATTCTAAATATCCCCTACTTCCTCGGCTGCGGATTTTCTCCTCTTCCTTTTAAAGTGTTGAAGTTGCGTCTTTTGAATGTTCAATCAGTTTTTTCGAGAGGAGCTCGATCGGAGATCTTAATGTATTCTGTTTCAGATGATGCCCTTTATGGCGGACGATTATATGTATTTTTACGGACACTCCATCAAGAATCTGTTTGATGGCGCGCTGGATACTACTTCGTTTTATTTTGCTCCCATCTCCTAATGCGCGTACTCACTCAAGAAGGTAGGTACGTCTTTTCTGTAAGAATAGGATATCAATTTAGTTTTTTATGTTTCTCCTCAGGCCCGTGGCCTTTTTCTCATCCATTTTTTCCAATTACTCCCAGCCATAAAAGCAAAGCGTTCCCTCGAGATTAAATCGATTTGCCTGTTTGATGTCCTCTTTAAAACCGAGGATTGCTATCAATGATGTCCACGATCTTAATGACTGGATTCTAAATTGATGGCTGAATTTACGTCTACAACTGTTCTTATTGCCTGTGACGCGCAAAGTTTTCGCATCAAGTTGGCAGAAAATATCCCTAGGTTTAAATTAATCGCATAATGCACCTTGCCTGATTCTCTATTTGTTTCCCTCTCTAAGATGAGTAGAAGGCAAAGGATCGGCTTTACTGTAGCCATTTCCTTTGTGAATCTTGGATGTGATTCCTTCTTTCCCCCGTTTTCAGCTAGCTCTTCAGTATGGAAATTAATTTTCGAAAAGTAAAAACTTTGAAATCATCGTATAATGAATTTTCCAATACAACATGTACTGAAACATAATATCGTTTATTTTTTACCTCAAAATTCTATTCAGCGAAAACGAAACGAATTATAATTTTTTCCAATGGAGTATGAGGGCAATATAAAATGAGAAAATTGTCATGAGTCCATTATCATATGGTTCCTTCTATGCTAATCAGTGTATTTGCCAAGAATAATGCCATAATGTAGTCTGATTTATCCAATAGATAGCACAATACGAAGCTAAACTCATATCCCCTATATATATCCTGCTTGGATGGAAGGCTACTATAATTGTCTTATTCGCATACATTTTTACTTGACATTTACACCTCGGTTGTAGCAATTTTCACGTAAGGATTTGATTAGGACCGCTGCAACGCGTCAATTTCATTTCTAGGGCTTCCATTCCGTGACGTGATTTTGTATATTTCACGCTCCAGTACTCAAAAAGTAGTTTAATTTCAGACCGCCTCTCCATCATTACAAATAGTAGTTATGCTAATATACGTGTTAATAAATTACTATTTGATAATTTGGTATAGAATATTTCACGGCGTATTGCATTGAGTGTGTTAAAGCGACCAATTTTAATTCCATCTAAAATATTTAAATGCTCATTTTCGAGTCTCATTGAGTTTTATCGTTTTAATTATGTATCATTGAATTACCTTGTGTTTGCCATAATTTGTCTGCCATTTAATAATGAAATCACATTAGATGGCCGTTGATGCGGTATCAGACCTTTGGTGTCTCTATTATTACATTATTCAACACGTGACCCGCTCAACAGAATTAGATTTGAAGCGTTAATCTAGACATGATAAAATGTACTCATTCAGTGTACTCGTTTTAGAGCTGCCGAATTAGTTGAAATAAAAATGAACTTTACTCTAAAGCGTAACAGTGTTTTGAAGTATTGCTTTCACAACTCATCTGCGTTCATTAGTGACGGTTAACAGCATATAGTTGTCTTTTTTATACGATTGAACTACTTTAGTGTGAATATTTATTCAAACTGTCGGTTCTCCTAATATTTCTCTGTTATTGCTGATTTTTTACCTTTATTTACTTGCGTATTTTAGGCTGCATTATTTCCTGATACTGTACCTTGGACTAGAATCATCATCATTGGCAGTTCAATCCTAATCGACTGCGGCTCTCCACCTTTCCCTATCTGATGCTAGTTCCCTTGCCTCCTGGTATCTCTTCCTACGTACTTTCCTCTTTGGTCCTACGAGCTTATTCCTGGGTCTTTCTCTGGGGACTCTTCTCTCTATTTTACCTTCAGTTATTCTTTTCAAACCCATTGTGTCTCAGAAAGTGTCCAGTCCATCTGGTTCTTTTTCTGAATGGTGTTCCATATGGTCCTTTCCTCATTTACTCTTTTTTACACTTCATTTTACATTTCTTATTTTGTCCGTCCATATTGTCAGACTAATAAATGGTATCCATACTGGGTTTTAGATGGGAAGATTTTTGCCACAACTAATGTGGGAAAATCATTTTCGTACTCTGATGAATGGAAGTTTAGTTATTAAGTACGATTGCCTTATTAATTGCTCCCAGCTCATTAGGTTGGTTTGATAGCCCCTGGTTAGGAACAATCCATAACGTTCACTTGCCTCGAAATACAAAGTAAATTAAGGTTTATATTTTAGCATTAACTCCGTGGCCTTATTGTGGAATAACTTTAAGTTGCTTTCTTTGATTATTTGTCCATCGCCAGTATCTTTTATTGTTTCTCCTAGTGGCTATACTTATGCTACATACTTTAGGGCTCATATTAAAGAAATGGAAATTTTCTTTGTCACAGTAATATTGTTGCGTCAATTGTTTATTTCCATTCAATGAGAAGGCGAAGTTATTTCACCGCTACTGGTTGTTTTCATTCCCTTCGACGTACACTAATCGCTTCGGCTATTCTTCTCGTACCATCGGGGATAGTTATTACTCGCGTATTTCAATCTGCGCAGGGAAGCCGTGGCCCGCGTATCGCATCTCCGCCGCGGAACACGGCCCCGCGGCATTTTCCCAGCCGCGACGGCAATTGAATAGAGCGAGCGACGAGGAGGACCCGAGGGGTCGCGATAGAATAAGGCGATAGAGCGACTCGGCTGCCTGTGTTCACCACCATGCACACGTAAGTAAGTGACTGCCTCGGGACAGACGGTAGATCTCTTTGCGAAAATCCTCTGGAAGCTTCTCTTCTTTAACTGCGGGAGAGCCTTCACCAATGGGTGCGTGGAAGTAACTGATTAGATTTTGTTTGAAAAATGAGCAGTCACCCGCAGGTTGTTCCGCTGAAACAAATTCACTATGCTTGACGGCAGTTATCTATTTTTCCTCATTTTTTCATTATTTTTGAACAGTACGTAAGGGTAAATTAAGAACTAATTACACGCATTAGTGGGTGGTGTTTGAACCGCTCGTGTTAATATCGATCACCTAAACGAGGATACATGTCTTACAACAACTATCGACTGGGTATTTTGGTGAGTTTTACCTACTCGGATGGCCATTCTAATCGTCTTAAATGTCGTTTGTTGTGCTGCTAATTGGTATGTTAACATCCATTTTAAATATTGCCGCGAGAAATACTCGATTGTGAAGGCGGGGTGAGGTTTTTACAAATAGTTCAAATACTCAAATTTCTCGAAACTTTCCCGATAGTACAACTTATCTTTTTAATTACGTAAACGGAGTAATCTCGAGCAATTGAAATACCAACTCCCAGGTAAGGTTCCCATGCCGCCATGATGCTTTTCAGAAAAACGTAACGTTTTTGTCGCAGTCGTACTTACAACCTAAATAGGTTGAAAGTACGACATGTCCATAATTTAGGGGAAAATTTCTTCATTTTTTTGTGTTTTATTAAAATAGTTTGCTGCAGTCAATGAAAGCAAATATATGGCAAATCTCACAGTCATTGCTGATAGCACGCTACCTTGACAACTAGGAATAAGTTCTAAGTTACGATGTCACCTTAATCAATTCTTAACTTTAAGGTGCTCGGTAGAAGTCCAACCAGTAACCTGTGTGTCGCTTCCCTCTTATTAGCCGTTAGATAACCTTCAGTTCAGCGTTCAACGCCCCTTTCCCAGCGTTCCCTTGTTTTTTACTCATCGGCGGTGAAGAGCTATAAGCGTTTTCTTCTCGTTGTCTCGCCCAACATGCGCGGATTCCGATCTCTCCGTCTGTCTAATCTCGTCCCGGTGCCTCATTAGTGCCCCCGGCCTGTTGGCTGTGGCATGCGTGCTGTCGCTAGGAAGAAGATAGGTACACCACGGCCAGCAGCAGTTCATTGTATTTTTTTCCCGGTATGGTAGGGTTCAACTACCTGCTTCACATTCGACAGCGAGTTTTCCATCCGACGCGATGCGTCGGTGGCCAATCATGGTAGGGCCTTTGTTCGTAGATCACCATCAGGCAAAAACGTCCCGTTTTTGGAGAGAGAGGGCACGCGGAAAAATACCTTGACCCTTAAATTTCAATTGATTTTTCTAAATCTTAGTACTGAAGAATTGAAAAAAAACTGAAGGTAATTATTTGATTGAAAAAAACTGAAGGTAATTATTTTATTACAAAATCTAGAAGCCAATAGGCTTGTATTGCTTTCCCAACAAATATACGTCTGGTTACTTCATCGCTGCGCAACGAGGTAAAGTTCCACCAAACTCTCTCATTTTTTGGCTATGAAATAATCGAAAGGAATAGATGAACTTGAAATAATGAAGAATTTAAAAAAAACTAGGATCGCATCAATCTATTTAAATTTTGAATTATTTAATAATTTTCATCCAGTTTTAATGAAATATATGTTTATCCATTTCTGGACTCAAGAACTTTGCTTAGTAAGGGGGTTTTCTTTCAAGGAAAATATTTTATGGTTTTATTTTTTTGTTGGCCTTTTTCGTGTTATTGTATGTTGATCCATCATAGAAATTCGTTTTTTTAAATATTCTTCTCTTGAATTCATCTCTCATTGTTGGTCACCAAGGAAATCGTACTGAGTTCATGTTCTTTATCAATAATCATAATGTAAATATACATTCTACTTCCAGTTTAGAAGGCTAAGCCCCATTCCTATCGTTTCAAACGCGGTCCCTATTATCCAACAAACGATTATTGTCATCCAGCTGCATTGATGGAGTTCTTTGAAGGTATCTGTTCTTGAAAGTTCATTCAAAGGAAATATTTTGTTGATTTTATATTATTTTAGTCTCTCTCCTACGATGAAGACCTTTTCTTTTCCCAGAAGGAAAGAAGTATGGCAGAAGGAAACTGGCAGGTATCTTGGTGAAAAGGTTAAGAAAACACAAAAAATTGCAAAGCGTTGGGTGGATGAATTGAAAAAGGTCTCAGGAACTGCAGGAATTTTTCCCGTCCTATGAAGCTGCCGATCAGCGCGAGGCCTTTGTAACGGCGGTAGCTTTATTTTCCCGACTAGGGAAGGGCGGATTTTATCGGGAATTGTTACCACTTTGAGTCTAATGCGGATCAAACTTGTTTTCAGCTAGTTGAGTACTTTACTGTCCATCACGGTGAGAATTTAAGAGTGCTAGCCAGAGGTTTCTACGATGCATAACTGGAAATTATTTCAAAGTTATCAGGTTAATGCCCTTGTAGGTATAATAGAACCCCTTAAATTCTGTAGAATTCTGCTTTAAGGAAGTATGTAGTTTATAAATAGTAGAATATTCCGCGTGTCTCTAGGAAACTGATGACTACAGTCATATAAACTTAGGCGCAAAAATAAACTAAATATTAGTTATGTTAAGAAAAATGGTCATGATAGTTGTATGAGATTATGCTTGCGGGACATGATTAGGCTTTATTCAGGAAATATAGGTAAACAACTAGTATTATACCAGTCTGGATTCAGGAAAGAACTATGATCTACGGAGCAGATCTTCACAATGATGACCCTTCTGAAAACCAAGACACTAGCGGCAGAAAAGAAAGTTATCATTACATTTGTAGACTTTGAAAAAACTTTATATTCCATAGACCGAGATTCAATGATGAAAATGCTTCACGAGTTCGGAATCGATGATAAGACATCGACACTGAAGCGACAAACATTAACGAACAATCGGCCACAAATAAAGTTTTTAGGAGACCTATCAAAACGGTTTGAAAAAAAAACAGTGGTGAAACACGGAGATGTTGCCTCCCCAATCTTGTTTTACTGTGTCTTGGAGAAAGTAATCCGGGAATAGAGGAAAGAAATGAGTCTGTACAAAACTTCGAACGGTATTAGATTAGACCACCAGAAACATAGACTTAAATTTGACTGTCTCGCCTTCGCAGATGATATAGTGTTCTTTGCGAAGAATCTAGAAATTCTAACCAAGCAGACAGAAATGTTAGAAAGAAACATCAGAGAACACAGTAATGTATATATCTTATGAAAAAACTAAGTTCTAGAAGCCAAAGATCCAACCTGGCAAGTGACGACCAAATATAACGATTTGTAGAGGGTCGAGAAATTGAACACTTTGAGTTCCTCTAACCCAGAACATCAGCAAGAAGGTAGTGATCGAAGAATAGGATAATAGAAATGGACAGAGCGTTTAAATTACTCCAGAAAACTCACAAATCCAAATCTCCATGCTATGATGCCATATTCAAACACTTCAGTGCGGTAGTTAAATCATAATGCCTACACGTGGCAGGCACAATAGCCCGAAATGAATTCGGAAAAAGAAAGAAAGTTTCTGTTAAGGATCTTGGGACCCAAAAAAGTATCAGGAAATGAGTTAATTTTGAAAATACTGGCGAGAGAGAAAGAGAGAAAATTGATCAAATGAAATAGGTTTTGTAATTGCTGCCCATAGGTGCCTGAAACAGAAATAAAAAAATCATATATTTAAGGTTTTATTTCTATATCTGATGGGATATTTTGGCTCATTTCGAGATTTTTGGTCCTCCTTTGGGTCCTCCACGATGGATTATGACTGGGTATCCGATGCTGTACTTCTCTGTAGGTAGGGTTGCCACATTGTTTCTGAGCATAAAATGAAAACAGTCTATGCATATCGTCTTTAAATTTGTATGCCTTATTTCCGTTTTATAAATCCAGTGTTATAAAAATACAGCACACGTATATGCAGAAATTGTTCCCTGCTCACAGCAGACTTGGTATCTCTAGGCCAATCGGGATAAATCTTTTTTACATCACTTTGAGTATGGTAGTCTCCGTCTGTTTCCTATTAAGAGTTAAATTCTCAAATATTTCATACGTGTGCGAAACGTTTTAAAAAGAAACCTCGAGGAAATCACGCGAGAATTCTCCACTCCCTGCGTATTTTTTCTCTGCGTTTACTTGAGATTTAACGTCGTAGCGGAGTTTTCCCACAGCTCACCTCTTCTCTTGCCCTCCAAAAGGACGTTAACATTTGTCTACTCAAAATGTTTGTCTTTTCCCTGCTGCCGTAACGCTTTACTCTGCTATTGTAATGGGATACAGTTTCGCTTGGAGTGAGGCGAGGTACCTTTATCTCTCTCCCCCTCTCTCCTTCTTTTTTAAACCGATTTCCCCGTTCAGTTTTGAACCTCGCCATCTCGCCCCATCGTTGGCCAACCCCACATTCCCTTTCAGCCACGGGCTACGGACCAGTTTGTTCCCTATCCGATACGACCGCACGGA
This sequence comes from Ceriagrion tenellum, assembly GCA_963169105.1. NCBI lineage: Eukaryota > Metazoa > Arthropoda > Insecta > Odonata > Coenagrionidae > Ceriagrion > Ceriagrion tenellum. Next base: position 6,450,997 of record OY720636.1, read on the forward strand.
GAGGTAAAAAAATATATTCCCGGAAATACAGTTACCAATCTATTGTTCTTTCATTATCGACATGCGTTCTCGTTCGAGTCCCCGAGGCATGATTACATTTTACGTGCCGGCTTCGCGAGAGCTCTTTTTAAAGTTTATTTTTTTGCGAGCTGCCCTCTTACCTGGATGAGACAATTTAGAAGAGGTATGAGTGACCTTTATCCTCGTATAAATGTCTGTGCTGCTGCGGAAAGTTTAGGGCCGATTGGAACGTGCGCAAATACTTGCAGTTCGTTATCTCCAGGTGGAGCATTCCCTATATGTAAAACGCTAGGTACTGTGCAATGAATTACAATTTAAAAGTGATGCATGTTTTCCCTTTCCATTTTTAATAAATATCACAGTCACTGCACCAAAGAGTTTCATGAAGCATTTTTAACATGCAACGTTTTGCTGAGCAGTGAAAAAAATTGCTTTTGGCCTCCCAGTCTAGGAAAAAAAATACATAATGGGCCGTTGTTTTAAGGCACCGTATTTTTAGTTGTATTCTTGAGGGAATTTAATTTTGGTATATTATCCCATGAACACAGATCACATTAGCAGTGTACCTGTTGCAAATACTTTTATTAAGAACAAAGTACCACACTATATTATTTATGCCTTCCAGGTGATGTGAAAAAATTACACTTTAGTTATTGTTATTCCATCTTAAACCTTGGCCATTGTGATGGATAATTGATGTCGGGAAATCAGAACGATATTAAATGGTGCTTAGTAATCTGGTTCAAGTTCGGTGTATCAATTTTTTCATTTCATGCAAACCCAATTGTATTCTTTGTAATAAATCAAATGAAAAATTGTGCTGTGATTATGTATTACTGTTAATAAGTTCTATTTGTTGAGACAAATATGTTCTCTTAATTTTATGGATATTAGCCCTCTATGCCTGTTTTTTATCGTGAAAATTTCCGTTACTGTATTTTCATATTTTTTAAATTTTGTATGTAATATGACTTGGAATATAGATCTATTATAGAAAATATTTGGTGGCGTCAGGTTTTTAGAAAAAGTACTGTCGTGAGCTGTCACGGATATATATTATAAAAATAATTTAATACTGATTGTTGCTTTATTATCAGGGATTATTTTTCATGAACGATAAGCATGAGTTAGTGACGGGATAGGAATAAAAAAGACGATATAGTGCGCTCCACCTTTAGTTGACTGTATGGGCTCTTATGAATATTCGCTATCTGTATTAATTTCTATGAGGTCATAGTCATTAAGTTGCCAATTGTAGCAGGAAATGTAACTTTGCTCTCTTCCGTGAAATTAATGCTCTACCCGGAGTCTTTCAATATGAAAATATTATTCCCTTATGAAATTCAACGGTCACCTGCGTGTCTTGATGTTGGTGAGATCATTGAGTGTAAGTTTGGCAGCATTGTTTTGTATAAGGCTCATCTTGGCATTTTTATGTGAAACGCTCTATAAATGCAGTCTCCATGGCCAGGGGAGGAGCGTAGTTGTGATGTCCACAAGAGTCAGCATGTTGGACCCTCATTGATCCCGCCCTCGAAGAGGACGGGATCCGTCTCTCTCGTTTGACCGACGCCCGTTGCGGCGCCTTCTCACCCGCGACGCACCCCTCCGCACCCGGCCCTTATTGCGGATCATCCGTCCCCCGAATCCCGAGTCCCCCTTTGGCACATCTGAGGACGTCGACTCTCGCACCCATCCAAATACGCACTCTCACGCAGAAGAGGTGGGTAAACACTCCGCTTCGGGCCGTTAGGGTACATGCTCAAGCATTTTCTCTGCCTGTTTTTCGCCCTCAGCGAGGAAAAAAAACGATTATAATTCCAATACGAGCGTGTGTTTTTTGTTTTATTTTCAGCGCACGTCGCCCTTCGCAACTTTGATGCGGGTGACCAATAATGACGCTCTACCGCTTGACACGGCGGAGAAAAATGGTATTGTAACTTTCGTCAGTGGAGAAAGTTTATTTTTTTGCTTTGTATATTTTTACTTTTTGTAATCTTTTATGTAAGCGCTTGTAAGCCTTCGATTTTTTGTCGGCTTTTAATTTTGTTTCACTTTTTAAACATATTTTTAATTTTTGTGCGCCAAGCATTTTTGGGTGTTGATTTTGTTCAAGGAGTGTCGATCGTCGACGTTGTTGTCACCGTTGATCTGTGGGCGGGTCGTCGATATTTCGTTCCGCTCCACCCCGGGAAACTCGTGTGCTCTGCTACATGTATACGATAAGGGGCCATTCAACAACCACGTGGCCAATTTTAGGCCTTTCTGCCCCCCCCCCCACTCCGCCCTTGTGACCAGACGTGGCCATTGGTCTTGATCCCCCCACCAGGGGGTCACGTAGTCATATACAGAAATTCTCCTTTTCCCTATTTTTTAATATTTTCACCTCTAAGGCCGGCTTCATTGGTCGGCGGCGGAAGTGGTGGTACTCAGCCAATGAGGGCACTTCTTTTGAAATCATGACGTCAGACCGATGAGCTGTGCTATGATGGCTAGCGGGAGCCGCAAATATTCAGCCTGACTGAATCTGGACTGAATTCTGTGGCGGCGGAAGCTGGCCGAGAAGCGGGAAAACCCACTGCCTTTCAAAAATGAATTCTCTTTGGATGATTAGCGAGTCCTTTTGTTTCAGTAAAAGATTCTTTAAGCGATGCGCATAATGTTTACGATATATTTAAAATGTTAAGAGTTTTAATTTATCATGGCTTTAGAAAATATGGTCTGGTATCCAAAGAAAATAGCTTTCCTTAAGGTTATATAGCAGCATTAATCTACTAGCGTTAACCAGAGAGTGGCTTAAATCATCGAATTGGCAAATATTAAGGCGAAATATTAGTTATCCATTCTTGATGCTGCAACCACGGGGGGAAAATTTTCAGGTTGTGGCTATTGTTCATTGCATGTTCGGACAGTGGAGCTGATCACGCATAAATGCCGATATGGCATTGCCTAACGAGTTAAACAACGACCAAATTATGTCAGTCGCTCGAATGTAAGGACCAAGCACAATATAATTCTTGAATTGAGTGTCAAGGCTTTTTCTCAACTCATTTCAATAAACATGTATTTCAGATTGAGGCGTTGCACGTTAGCTTGACGAATATGGTTATAGTGAAACTACTGTCATCAAATAAGCATTAATAAATAATTACTTACTTATCTTTAACCAATTCATTCATTAAATCGCACGAATCATTCTCACGAGTCAAAAAATGTTGGTTTTTCCGATGACTTGTAAATACTGCAGAATCAATGTTATTGTACGCCTACCACCTTTCATTTGTTTTCTCGCCGCCGACCTATGAAGGGTCCACCGCTACCGTCCACGGCGAAATCCATCGTGATCCCCGCCGTCGCCGACCTATTGTCGAGGGCATGCATTCGCCAAGCTCTCGTGCCGAGCATCCGCCCGAACGATGAGCGCCTTACGCACCGTCTAATTGGTAGAAATTAGATATCGGGCATGACTCCGCAAGGGCAGGACTAGTTCCGATATCGGTACCGATGACCGGTGACGTAGGCCGGGAAATCCTTGCTCCCCTGAGTATGACTCCTGGCTGCGCCCGTCAGAGGACAAGGGTCACTCCCAGGAGCGGGAATAAATTCGGCTACCGGCAAGGCATCGGGGTCAGTTGGGCCACGCATGTCGTGACCGCGCCTAGCACGAGGCTTGTTACCCACGCCGTGACTTCGGCTAGACGATCTGACCACCCTCCCCGCCACCCGTCCTCGAGAGACGAAGGTTCCGCCAGGGTAACGCTCGCCGTGCCCGCGTCTCTCGCTTCCCCGTCTTCCCCTCCAGTTCTGCTCCGTACCGCGGCTGACGATTGGGGATACGCTCCTCGCCGTGCCCGCGTCTGCCACCGTTCCGCTGTCGCCCAGTCGTACCATCTCCAAAGAGTGATAGCATCCCGGTGCCCGGCTCTCTCTCTCTCTCATCATTGAACGTAAGTGATGTTGTACTTTTGTACTATGTGCCTTGTTTTGGGGACAATATATATTCATGATGCTCCTGGGTATTCCGGCCTAATTATTTCCTAATTATCCAACCTCTCGACGCGCCTTATGTCGCCAAGAGTCCGCTGCGACACAATGAAGCCGGCCTAACTCTGCTGAAAAATGAAGAAGAACAAAGAAAATGAAGCTGAAATGTTCAAGCTATAGCGTAGACTTGTTGGCGGGATCGGACGTGCCGACGTTAATGATGATGCGCACCACACACCGGAACTCTTGACCGCCCGACTTTCACTCGACCGACCCTATGGATGCACTGGCGATGTTACACCGTGCCAGTCGTCAGTAGTGTCTAGGATCGAGCGGGCAAGGATACGAAGCTTACGTTCGTGTACTTTGTTGCGTTGTGGGGAGGGATACGACTGCCTTCGTCTACTTTGTCCGACCCCGAGCCGCACTGCCCGAATTCGTTGTTAAAGCTAAACATAGTTGTCAAGGCACAGTGGGCGGGCGACCACAGAGTGAAAATCAGCATTCGTCATCGGGTTTTAGTTCAGCCAAATCGGCCACGTGGTACGCCGCCAGACCCCCTCCCTCCCCCCTCGTGACCAACCGTGGCCAAGACTCTAACCCTCTCCTCCCCCCTAAACATGGTTGTTGAATGGCCCCTAAGCAACCATCAGGCGCTTGGTAGTTTTTCTACCGCAACATTTTTTTTCAGGCTTTTGTCAGCCTTCTGTCCGTGGCAGTCACATATTTTACGGTGGATTGGCTTCTTTACCGTGTTGACAAAAGGAGTGTGCTTTTGACGACCGACCATCATCTGTGTTTATTTTCCGCTGCAAAATGATTGCGAAAGATTTTGTCTAGTTATCGGTCAACTGCGATGATGAAGTTTATAAAATGGTTGCCTATGGATATTGTGAAAATGATGTTGATTCTTTAAAGTGAAACTATGGGTGAACGTCATTTTGTGGAGTTGTATTTTATTTGCCAATGACTCATTGGCAAATAAAATACAACTCCACAAATTTTCTCACCCCTACAGGTGTTGACTGTTGGTATTTTACCGTTAATCAAACAAGGACTAAGTATGACGCAAAATTGTTCTGAGGTTCTTTCTGGCGTGGTGGGTTATCTTTCGTACGGTTGTGTGCTGACCAGTGCATGAACATGTGATCAGTAAGGTTTGAAAATTTTTGCATTAATGTTAGACTTCGTTAATGACGTCTCAATATTTCCTACGTTTCCATTTCTAAATATATAGTCATATTATTTACCCAGAGTTACTCGATTTTCTAAGATTTTTTTTCTCTTGAAATCCGTTTTATTTAGGTTTCACCTGCCTTTGACTTTATTCATTTTATCTTCTCTTTGTTGGTGTATCAATTGATGCATTTTCAATTTCAAGAGCAAACAGAATTTCAAGAGCAAAGCGGAAAAGATTTTAAAGCCAATGTGTGTCTGCTTTCATTGAAGGCAACTGAAGCACATTCTTGATCTACACGGACTCCAGCAGCACGCTCAAATCTCATTTATTTTGGATAAAAAATAAAGCGGTTTTTTTCATCCGTCCACAGCTATGAGCCCGCAGTGCTTGTTTTTGGAAAATTCAAGTTTTTATCTTTTGACCTTTTTGTTAGGCTCTGAATATCAGGTTAGGAAATGGTAATTCAGTTTTTTTTCACAGCTTTTGCTCCCTTCTTAAAATTTACTCCAGCCTAAAGAAAACCGCGTTCATTTTGGTTTTACTATTGTTTTCCCGTGAGTATAGCTTTTATTTTCTTTCTCCCGTCGTCCACAGATTTTAATGATCATCTTATATTCTTCCTGTGCACGGTGGTAGGCATTCCATTTGCATCTCATGCCTATTTTTTTCATCAAACTTTATTTTCAGCGTGAGCCGCCGGAGAGGCGTTCGGCTCTTCTCTCCGACGCGCAGTCTTACTCGTCGCCGCTCGTCTTTTGTTTTCCCTCTACATCGCTCCATTATTGGCGCTTTTCCCTTCCCACGCCTTTCCCCGAGTCGACATAACGGAACAATCGATTGCGATCAACTCCCCCCGCCTCCTCCTGCCCCTCGCTTCCACCCCCTCCTACTCCCATCGCTAGCCAACCCTCCCTCCTTTCTTAAACTCCATCCCTTAACGCCGCCGAAGCCTTATCTCGAGGGAGGGTGGGGAGGAATATCGTGGAACAGCCATTCACCCCTGATTAAATCTCCATTAGTTCACCTCGGCTATCAGCTTGCTTTCCCCGTCGAAACTCTATGATGCATGCATATTGCGTTTCTTCTTTATCTTAAAGGTTGTGAACGTTATGGTAAACAGGGACCTTGGTGGGGTGGCTAGCTCATGGTTTTTTAAACCGTGTACAAATGTCATCATAGTTTCCATCTTTAAGAGTCAGCAAAGTTAGGCTTTCAGTATACACTGCATCTTTTGAATGAAGGTTGTCATCTATAGATTAATTCTGTGATAAAAAAGTAGAGGGCCACGATAAAATTAATAGATTCTACAGTCACCCACTTGATTATTTATCGGATTTGACTTGATCCAGGATAAGGAAATTAACGTTTTTTGTACAAACAAATAATTTAGTTGATTTCTGCTTAATAATATATTCATTAGTACCAAATATTTAATGCGGCTGGCTAATTGAAGTGGAAAATTTCCGCTTGATAAATTTGTCCATGAATTCATTATTGTATGATGGCTTCCATTGCAAGTGTTTTATACGGAGCTATTGCCTAATTATTTATATTTCAGGGGTAAACTTCGGTATATGCATCTTTTTTCTAACGCACTTACTGACATAATAATCGATGTGAGGCTGATTTTCAGATGTCTTGTGGTGTGCGATAAAGATGAATTTATTCTGATCCAATTAATCAATGGAATTGAAAGTCGAAACATGGTGTAAATAATTGCATCAATTCTTTCTATGACTTTGTCAATGTAGTGCTCAAATTTACATCAATATTTTACAATGGACTTAATAAATGCTCCTGATCTTGGGGCATTGAGACCAGGTGGGCTCTTGGTTTCAAAAATATGAAAGAATGTCGTGCTTGCAACCAGTTATTCAGATCCGAACTGAGTTTTTTACTCTGTGATACTCTTGTTGATTTATAAAAAATACCATCAATAAAACCGCCCTGCAGGTCGTGCTGTATAAAATATACCTTTCCGGATTTAGCCAGGAGAGCTTGACGTTTTGATGGCCACGTAAATTTTCCATATCATACCATTTTTACTGTTCCGATGTGTTTAACGACTTGGCGTCATGGAAGAAACTCCGGTCGAGGCGTTCTTTTTATGCGTTTCGAATGTGGTGATTTAAAATCCCATTATGGTTGTTCTGAATGGCATTCCCTCGAGTAGTATAACAGCCATGTAAGTGCCTTATTGTATTTACGATCTGATAGATAAAGGGATTCGTTTCAGAATTGTGTAAAGCTGCCGCTAATCCAATTATGATATCGATTACAATGTTTGCCAAGGTATGTTTTGTTTATCTTTGATATCCTTGATCAAGTAACTGACAGGCATTGTATCGGATGGGATATTAACTTTCAAATTTCGCAAGGACGTTTAATCGATATGCATATTTAATTTGTAATTTTGTTAATGGCGCAGGAATACTGTCAACCTTAAAATCCTTTATTTGCTGTGACACGTCGGGGGTATTCCTTGGAAACAGTTAATTACACTCTGCAGTTCTTCTCATTTGCAGGAGCACATTAACGTCTATTGTATCTGCTTAGCAAAGAAAGTTGAAAATTTGAACTGGATGCAAGGAGTGGGTAGTTACAAATGTATGATGCTCCTTTGTGAGGATCACGGTTAAATACTGATGGATTCAACTTTCGTCGCTGTTGGATTGAAGGCGACTGCTGTTCAAAAACAATGTTGTTCCAAATTTAAAGGCATCTAATGCATTTTGTTTGTTTTCAAACGTGGTTTCATTACTGTCGTGCTAAATGTATTACTCAACTAAAAATTAATGCTTATAATCGGCATAGCCTCACGAGGTTTGACTCCCTTTCATCGAGGGTAGTTTTAAATATTTCATGGTTAAAGCTGTATCTGGGTTGTGTATGTCTGAAATTTTTTACTGAACTTTTCATTTAAAGTCGACATAACCCCTAAGAGAAATGTTTAAAACCATCCATTTGCTATTTTTTTTGCTCCCTTCTTAGCTGATTTGAAAACACATTTTAAGTTTCGTCAATGAGAAACTGTATCAAGTCAAGATCTTTTTACTTGTCACGTCATTGAATAAAGACATCGAATCTAGTTTCCAATCGTAATTCACTTACATTATGTTCATCTCACGGATTCTAATCATATAATGTATGATGACGAAATTTAAGATTGAAATTGATGATATCAATCTGAAAAAAAAACTCCCACACGAGTGGAGAATACTATTTAAAACGGACCTAGAAAAAAGTATTCTAATTTCTTTTTCCAGAAAATCTCTTTGCATGTTATATTGCGCATGAAACTGGAATTTGTCACACGCATTGCTTTTAAAAAAAGCTTAGCAATTGCCACATTTTCAATAAAACAAAACTCATCCAGCAAATCCAAGAACTTTATAAAGGCAGTACACAATTTGCAATCGACCACTTGAGTCGATAAAATTAAAAATATTTTCCTCATAATGTTACTCCTTTCGCTTAGCAAAGAAATTAGAATAGTCAACGCACACTACACAGGCGCACAAATTCATTTCAGCATTCAGAACCATGACTCCTGTGTGTATGTTCGCATAAATAGGGATTCGGAAATAGTCTCGATTCTTTATTGCTATGACAGACTTCTTTAGACTCCGAGAACTTTCGTACTTGATTATTACCTTTCGATAATTTAATCGAATGTGTACACATAGCTTGGCATCAAAAACCTCAGGTATCGACTGCTTTCATACCAAATAATTCGGTATTGATGTCTAAACCTGTCCATGTCACTTAGTTGTGCATCTTTTTAAAGGTATTTTTCGGAGTTTTTGCATTCTTTTGGAATTTAAACGATGTGGTTTTCCCTATATAGTGATGTGCGGAAGTTTTACTCCAACTTCAAAATTAAGATGATTCCTGCAAAGGGTTATTTCAAGGATATGAAAGCGAGTGGTAACTCTTTGCTCCTCAGCATTAATAACATACGTTCAATTGGTTAGAGAGAATTTTTAGCCAATCAACGCAGAAAGCGTGCGATACTATCTATGAGTACACCAAGTAACATCAATTTTCTTTTCTTAAGACAGTTTACAAGGCAATAATGTCGATTTAATTCAAAAGTTACTTATTATTATTTTTTGATTTGCTGCTATATAATATCTACATAATACCCCGTGAGCTGCTGCATGGGCTTGTGGCAGGGGGTGTTAGGTCACCAGAGGCGTAAAGGTGTAAGTATTTTGGAGATGTAATGGTGCCATGTATTACAGGAGTATATATAGGGGGGCTCAATTTTTATTGTGGTCACTTATTGTTCGCGGACAGAACGAGTTTTTGTACCTATCTGTTCGGCAGTGTATCTCTCTTATTTTATCGCATCTGTCAGACCTAGAGGTGTAGTGAGGAGTCATAATAATATTTTCTGCGTCGCTCGTCAAGGTATTTGTTTTTAATTTATCTAGCAACCTAATCCTAGCTGTAGCCTCCGAATCTCTAGGGGCTCCCACCTCAAGCCCTCTAAAAGTTGTGAGACTCTTATGTACACTCGTAGCAGTTTTTAACAAAGCGCGCTGCTTTTCTTTTTATTTTATTAATTTTTTTGGCTAAATCTATTTGACCAGGGTCCCAAAAGCTCGCGGCGTATTCGAGGTGTAGCCTAACCAGAGTGAAGTAGCATCTCTCTTTTACTTTTTCATCCGAGGACCTTCCTATTTTACGTTTAACAAAACCTGGTTTCTTTAATGCTGCGCCACATATGTACCGTATGTGTAATTCCCACGATATATCAGATAATATGGAGGTAATCGTTTCCATACTTCTGCGTTTCCCATTAATTTCTTTTGATACTCATTTAAGTACGTTATCGATTCTTTACGACACCACAGCCTCACTTGCAGCATTTAGACCGATGTGTTTTCCCTGAAACTGCCACAATTGCCACATTTTCTTTGTCATCCCTTGAGTTGTTTTACTCCTGCCCCTATCGATATAGAATCCACTCCCCGCAATATGTACCCAAGTGTCATCCTCAACGCCCGCCCAGGTTATCGCCGTGGCCGGGGAACATAATTTATAAGCGGCCATGCGAGCGGTCATGAAAGTCAGATGGCACTCACGATCCACTTCCTCCTCACCCGTCCGTCTATCGCTTCCTCTCGACCGAGAAGTTGATGTATGAGCTGACCGCTGCTGCCACCTATTGGCGTATTGACGGTGATCTGGGGAGAAATATGGAGGCAAGTGCAGGCGTCGGAGAGAGCGGTTTGCGTATTCGGGAAGAGAAGACGGACGGGATGATAATTGGGCGGGGAAGGATTCGGAGCGCTCTTCGATCGGCGTGATTTATATCGGTTTGACGCCTGCTCAGCCCAGTCAAAGCTCTCTCTTGCTCCGTCTCTCACTCATCCCATTTCGAAGACATTCATACTATTCATGGGTATTCCTCCACGCGCAATTTACCCTTCTTTCGTGACTCTTTTTTGTTTTAATAACATCCCTCGTCCTGCTAACCCAGTACTCCTTGCATATCGTTCCATTAGGTTTAAATAAGTGATTAGGTGGTAAACTGGCTTTCCATTTTTACCGACACTAGCCATTTTCTGTTCTCATTTTAACCCGTACTTAAAATTAAGTTTTTATTACCTTTATGGAAGTAGCGATCCAAGTTTATGTAAACAAGAATTATATTTGGATTGCTCCTGATCAATTTTGGCATAATTTACGCCAAGGGCCGAACGACTATGTTACTTTTCATTAACTTGAAATGCCATTGTAATAGTCTCCACTCTAGCCGTCTATTCCCACTGAAAAGAAGTGAATAATATACCCGTGAAATGCATGTTGATATTACTCGGGGTGTACCAAAGATATGTAAGCGCGCATAGACTGTCAGTGCATGAAATACACAGTAGAAATTGCGGAACTAATAGTTTATATTGCTTAAATACTTGAATGAAAACAGCATCCGTTTAAATAAGAAGCAAATAAACGTAAGTTGATCACGTAATGAAGGTAAACCTGCAAGTCACTTCTTTGACGACATTGGCATTTTTCGTTCGTGTATTCAGAAAATACAGGGCTAGATATTTTTTTCCGTCTAAAAACTAAAAGCATGAGGAAATTGAAAAGAAACGCTGGTCTGAATGCTAGTGTTTTTATCCATCTACCCTTCGTTTTTATATCAAGTTGATTGTGTACGCCGTGTTCTAACCTGCAGTATTATTTCTAAGTCATGCCACAGTGTGAGATCTTAGGAGTTACTCCATTCTTATTATATGTTAGGCGCCTTAGATGGTCCTTGTAGATTAGGTGGTATTCGTTGCTTCGGTAAATTAATTAATGTCCAATTTTCATTGTTAATTGTTTATTCAGAAGATTGTTTCACTTCATCCCTCCATTCCTCATTCCATAAAGGTTGTGTCCAGATAGTATTTCCCTCAACATATTCCTCTCCAAAAGCCCTTCAAAAGCCAAATAAAGTCATCTTTGTGAGGCTTATATTGATCTCCAATATTTTTACCATATATTTCTAAAGAACATCCTGTGACACTGGGTGATCCATTCCCATTTGATTATTTTAAAACCCATTTTCGGCCAAAGTTGCGAAAACGCAACATTATTTTTAACCCCAAAAAATAGTGTTATATCAATTATATGCACACTACTTTCTCTTTATTCCACAACTAAATGCAAAGACCGATTTTCAGTGGGATAATATTAGTTTTTCATAATCGTTTCGATTTTTTAAAAATATTCTAAATCTCTGAATTTTTAAAGCCTCGTGTTTTCAAGATGAAGGTGTTTTCACGAGTAGAACCAATCCCTTTATTAAATACTTGATTCATCCTGAAGTATGTCAAGCGCTTAGTTAATAACTCTGCACTCATATTTTGCGTCAGAAATCCAACATGATGCGGAATTCGCATCGACAATATGTTGCGTTTTCGCAACTTTGGCGGCCCTGGGCACTTCGGCATGGTTCAACCTAATTGCGTGTTTGGTCGTTTCTGACGACGTCTAGTCAAAACATTGTATCAATAAATGCATTTTTGTGGTGCAGAATAAAAGTTTTTTGTATACTACATTGTGTTTCATGTTACCTGCGATATCATCCACTTCCAAAATCCACTCAGACTAAATGATCTCGAAGTCGGAACTTGGCCGGCAGCGCGGTACTATTTCTCTAATTCTGTGCAAGTTTAAAGGGCACAAAAAGACGTTTTATTTTCAGTTATCTTGAAAGTATTTACTATTATCAGCTTTGATTCCTGGGTTTTTTTATTCTCTCAGGTTACCACAGACTTCCTCAACAAGATATGTATTGGTCAAAAGACGAAGATAAAGGTGTGGGGTTTGTTCGCATTTCAATTAGTCGAAACAAATTTTGAGCCATAAAAGAAAGTCTACACTTGTCTCATAATTCTTGCCTCAACAAAAATGATATATTTGCAAAGTTAAGGCCTCTGTTTGACGATTTGAATGAGAAATTTATGCAATTTGGTGTATTTTCCCGTAAATTATCTGTTGACGAACAAATGGTTGCTTACTTCGGGTGCCACGGTGCAAAACTTCATTAGAGACAAGCCTATCAGATTTGGCTTCAAAATATAGTGCTTATGTTCATCCAATGGATATTTATTTAAGATTTTACCATTTGGTGGGGCGAAGGGAAATGACTTTGACACGAAATCAGGCTTGATTTTATTTTGGAATTACTCAAGGTTGTCAATGAACCCTCTCATCATCGTCATATTTTTTGATAACTTTTTTCATCATACAGGTTATTTAGTGTTTTGAAAAAAGGGTTTCTTTGCCACAGGCACCATACAAGAAAACAGGACTGAAAAATTTCCATTGGAAGACACTAAAACAATCGGGAAAAAGCCCAGAGGATCCTGGGATCAGACATTTGATGATGCTTTGGGTTTTTCTGTTGTTCGATGGAATAACTCGGTAGTCAACGTAGCCAGCAACACATATTCCGCGTTTCCGCTGGGTACAGTGAAATATTTTAGCGGGAAAGACAAAAAAGAAATATCCATTAAGCAGCCTCGTGTGATTGGGGATTATAATAAGTATATGGGAGGTGTGGACCTACATGACAGTGCAAATGCTAATAAACGAACTAGAATTCGAGGAAAAAAATGGTGGTGGCCCTTGTTTAATAATTTGTTGGACAATGTTTGCACTAACTCGTGGAAATATTACAGATTATGCAACGAAAGTCCTATTCCGCTTTTAGATTTCAGATCATACCTTGCCGTCGCGCTTCTGAAAGGTGATGTGAATGGACAAGGAAATTATTTGGAACCACAATGCGCTTTGCATCCTAATACCCAGAAAGGGAGGCCATCTCATTCATCACTGCCCTGTGAAGTTAGAAAGGACAAGGTAGGCCATATTGTAGAAAAAAGTAGGTCTAGAAGGAGGTGCCGGCAGGGTAAAAGCCAGACTATATTCCAATGTACGAAATATTGTGTTCCCTTTATTGCTTTAAAACGCTTTAATTTATTCCATCAACAGTCGAAGATTATTGTACTTAAAACTGTAATGATCATAAATACCTTTCCACATTGTTATATAAAATGTTCTTTTGGGAAAACACTCATATTTTAATGACTAATTTATTTCAAACGATATGATATATTAGGAATTAGAATTTAAAGTGAAGATAACAACATACTTTGATTGACTGTAAACTTTTTAAGGAGATTATAACCATTAAAAATATGAGGTAATATGTTTCACGTAACACAAAGAAGCGAAGGAAAACATCTGACACTAAAAACGGCTCAGCTGTCAGAGATGACAATATAGGCCAATGCTGGTTGCATAACTATATATAGAATATCGAATTCCGCCAAAGTTGCGAAAACGCAACATTAATTTTTTACCATATTCAAATTTTTCTACAGGCCAATTTTTTCAGGCCGTCTTCATTAGCATATACTTATGTGAAATCAAAAGAAAACAATAGAAATTTTTCAGCATTTATCAACTCGGCCGGTAATGGGTTAATATTATGGTATTCACAATGATTCTCTCCCCTTCCACTGTCCTTTTTGCCCGTCTACCATCATTGACCTTTGGCGGGAAGAACATTTATGCATTGGCTGGACAGTGATGGGAAGAGAGAGATGAATTAAGGACAGTGCAAGACAAGACAAGACAGATGCAAGAGTCAGCTTTACTGTCCGACCATCCGAAGAAATCCAAGCATTGGTGGGGAAATAATGAAACAAAAATCGATATTGTAGGATTAAGAATACGTTATTGGTCGTTGAGTCAAATGATATGGGCTGATGCAAGAATGACGGTTTAATTTGCTCGTAGGCAGTTCCTAGGAGGAAAACGGGTGTAGTAGCCGAAGCATGTGGCTGGTGCGTCAATAGGAGAAAGCTGGTGAAAATACCTTTCGTACCTTTTGTAAGGATTTAAAGAAACGGTTGGTGAAGGGATTAATATCGAGGGTAATTGAGCAGCGCGACGCATTGACATGAGATCTGACAAAAGAGGACAATAATTGGCTGCGCGTTTGTAAGGCGTTTGAAAGTTGGGTTTGGAGGCCATGGAAAAAAGTGAGCTGAAATTAAAGGCAATATAGGAAGTGTACAGCAAGGTTCGTGAGAAAACAACGTGAAGAGATTAATGAGAGGCTAGACCTGTGGTTGGAATGGTTCATCACAGGCATGGGGATGCTTAAGATCGTGATTGAGAGGATGATGCTAGATAAGCAATGAACATTTTGCTTATACGATATGGTTCTTATTTTTGGAGAAAGCTGTATTCCAATATTTTCGGAAAAGTTTACGCTTGACACATTTCCAAAACGCCATCCATCTATTTTTGTCTTCGGGTAGTTTGTTGATCCTGGATAATTGGTGGTGTCTACTGGTTAGCGAAAGGACATGATGGCAGATTGTATGATATTTTTCAATATCATTCAATTCCTGCTTTTCAGCCATGTGACTTTATAGGTCATGCCTTGACCAAGCTCAGAGGACTACATATCTTTCCCCACCAGCGCTGTATGGTTCATAAGAAATACTCTCCTGGGACCTCCACCCCTAATCTCCTCTGCTCTCCAGCACTGGAGTTGTAAGTATTGGAGGATTTTAGCTTTATACCGGGGTCAAGTCCTGGATTGATTGGTGCTCGCCCTCGAGGAATCGAGTTTCCAATAGATAGAATTCATTTTTGTTGCGTGAGGCGAGGCGGACGGCATGCAATGAAATTGTCATCTCTCAGCGCGCGAAAACCAACACCCAGCTGGCGAAAAGAAAAACACGGAGGGATGTGGGGAAAGGGTTTTTTTGTGTGATGGAACGGAAAAAAAGGGAGAGATCCGGGCATATTCCCAACGGGCCGCTTCGGCGATACTCATATGTTTTTTTCCGTTTCCCGGTCTCGCCGCTGCTCCGGATTCCCTCCTTGACAACCGATGTAAATGAACTCTCAATGGACTACGGAAGCGGGCGAGAGGGGTTGCTCGCGTCCGACGACTGGCTCGCTGGCTACTTGACCCGTCACACCCCTCGCCCCTCCCACTCTCCTCCTCCCTCCCCCGGTCTTTTCTGCCTCTTGTACCTCGTTAGAAAAATGCCTCCCCCCCCCCAAACCTCTTCCTGCCCCTCTCCTCCGAAGCAAAAAGTGTGCGAGAGGAAGAATGAGGGAAGGGAAAAAGGGAAAGTGAAAAGCTGCGAGGGAAACGGCATGTGGAACGATCTTCAGGACTTGATGGCTGCGAAGGGAGTGTCTCTGGGCGTTGTGGTGGGTCCATTCCCCAGTTCTTGCCGCGAAAACCGTTTTGTTAATTTTATAATCTGGGCCACTCTAGTACCTTCCTGCATGCTTGGATTTTTCTCCTATAATGGTCACGAACAATCCCTCAGTTGTTTAAGGCTTATGCATGGAGTGAGGATAATCGTAGTGCATATAAATTACCCAGACGGACATTTAGACATAATTGTAGATCAATTTCGTGTAGCAGAATTGAATTCCTTTATTTTCCATGAAGCAACCAAATTCCAATCTAAAAGTTCGTTGCAGTTACTATAACTTATAGAGGTGAGGTACGTTGTAATATTGTGATATCAATTCATAAATAGTTCGCAGTTCTTGTGTCCCATCATATCATGCAAATCATTGTTTTACAAGCACTGACGTACAAGGTTTCTGAGAAAGAGTACACATAGTGTATCCCATTTAATTTTTGTTCAGGCATAAAATTTTCAAAAGCGTGAAATAGAGTCTCAATATGTAATGCATTTTCCCATTTTCGGGTCTAATACCAGAGTGAAATGGGAGATTCTCTTTCCTCCGTTAAATAAGGCTGCTTAAACCGTTCAATGTACTTTACAGAAGACTATGTAAAGTGGTTATCATATTTACCCCTCAACTGCTATCGTCGGGTCTTTTTTGACCGACCGACGTAATTTGTTTTTTGCTGCATCGGTAAAACGTCCGCTTGCAGCAACCTTGGCTACAATGCAATCCAAGGGGGGGAAGGGGGAGCGAGCCAGTTGAACTTGAGACAGTGCGGGTGACGATTGTTGTTTACGAGAAATCAGAAAAATCGGGTCAAAAAAAGACCCAAGGATAGTGTGTACGTGGCAAAAAACCACAGTGGTATCGAAGGGTTGCGTATTCGTTCAGCTCAAAACTATATTACTGATTTCATAAAATACATATTGATATATGGAGAATAGTGGTTGTTAGCTCACACAAGCGATCTACTATATATGGTTGCCAGGTTCTTGGTATATTAGGGGACTTGTGAAGTACTTGACTTGTATATTAGTTGCCAATCGTCCACTGTTAAAGCTACGGCATATATAAAAACATACATTTGTTTTTGCTCCGAGAATTTGTTACTAGTTTAAAATTATACATTTATTTTTTAGGAGACTTAATTTTTTTGTTCATGAAAGAAAGAAATTCTTGATAATTTAATAAGTATCTCGTTAGAATAGGAATATTTTCGCACTTATTCAACTTTTATGTCATTAGTGAATTTTGCGTTGTCACAATTAAACATTGAAGCACTCAAAATTAATAAAAATGTTTGACAACAATGCTGCGTTTATATGTTGCCTAGAGAGTCTATAGTTAGTGATTGTATGTGTAAATGTGTATGTGAAGCATTTTTCTTTCCCTTGTGTAGTACATATTTGGAATTCAATCTCCGCTACAGCCTTCACTGTAAGGAATCAAAATAAGAGTTTCTATGGTTTATAAAATATTAGCTGAGCCACCTGACTTTGCGCGGTGAAGAGTTAAACTTTAACCGAATTTCAAAAACCCTTATCAATCATAAAAGAGCTTGGCTAAATATGTAAGCAAAAAAAATGCCCGGGCGAATTTTCCCATTCATAACCAATCGTCTGTTTGCTGTGGAAAAATGCTATTTATGAAATGATAGTATTGATAGTAATTGAATTAATGACTTAATATTCAAGCAATAACAACCTTAGAGACTAATCACTTGCAATAAGTAAATATTTCGCTTGACATAACCTCCGCACTGAATCAAATTGTTTCGTTTCAAATAACACGTCTTCGCGCGGGTCGTGCCGGATTGGTAGTAAAAGTTGTAGCATACTTGTAAAACGGTAAAATTGATCAATGAATTGGCTACATTATGTTCCTACTTACATAATTTGGAGTTATCGTCACTTGAACGCATTTTACTAATGGTTAATTTGATAGACATTCCGTTCCCGGGGAAATAACTAATGTACTATTGGGTAAGGTGATTACATACTTGTGGTAAAGTATACCAAACAATGCTACAAAGGGCAAGATTATAGTGCCCGTTGAACTTCTTAGGAGGAGAGAAAACATGACTATCGAGAACTATTTGTACAATATTTAGACTTCAAGCGTAATAAAATGTCAATGTGGCGGAGATAATAAGGTATTTTTCATATGTAAGCCCATTATATTTCAAAGTGTGAGGAAGAAAAGTATGAAAATTGAAATACATAATTATCATAAGCAATGTGCTGTGCTAAATGCATATTCACACAAAGGGAGTTCTTGAGAAATCTAAAATCTCGCCTAAATTAGACAATAATTACCATTTAATTTTATGTTGAACAAAACGTTTTGTGCGAAAGTACCCATATTTAATAACCCATAGACATAGCAGTGATTTGGGACTTTGAGCCCAATGGAATCTCCGTTATTCCTTTAAATTTAAGAACTTTATAAAGGTTTAATAATGCAGTTCAATGGTCTTGTGTAGGGTGCAAAATTTTGCTAAAACAATACATGACGCCTACTGATGTACTCAATAGAGTTATACCGTTGCAGTTAATACAAAGAAATGTGAAAATTTAATTGCAGACACTAGGTAGTAGCCGTTGAAAGCACATGGTGGGGGTGGAGAAAAGCTGGAATATTACGTAAACTCACAGAAATCAACGATTTTAAATGCAGATTATAAACAAAAGCAAGCCCTGGCAATGTATCGAGTTCAAATCCATTCGACAGGTTACCAATAAGTAACCGAGTATTGCCAATCAATAATTTTGTTTCAATAGGAGAAAAATTGAGAATTTTTTCACTAAAAACGTAAATTTAAGCAAAATTCGAGGTGTAGAACTAAATAAATTGCAAGAATTAAATTTTATTGTACTTCACCCTTTTATTTATCCAAAGTAATACTTAATAACTCTTCTGCAAGTAATATAAAAAATAAAAATTTTAAACTCTGTACCGCCTAAGATAGCCTATGTTCGTCTGAGTGCAAAAATTAACACAAGCAAACTTTCAAGACGATCAGTCTAGGCGTTCCAAAGCGTGTAAGGAATACACACCCAAACGTACCCGCATCCATTTTTACATGCATAGAAAACTCATAAAAGGGACGGGAAAAAATATACTTTTTTTAGCCATTTGTCAGATTTCCAAGGAAATAAGCTGCTGTCGGCTAAAATTTGAGAATTTTCACACTAAAAACGTAATTTTTAACAAATATGAAGCGAAGACCAAACCCGATCGCAATAACATGAGTTACTATTGTTTTAGCCATCAGATAATAAACATTTTTCCTTATATCTCTAGTGCACGTAATTTGAAATAGCAAATGTAAACACCTCGGCACCAATTCCAATCTTTTCTCATGAAAGAATAGAACGGGGACCCGTTTCATGGCCCCATTAACCCTGAGGGAATTATGACATTGCCCATGTTCTTCCCAGTACAAATATAAACGCACATGCAAAATTTCAAGACAATCCGTCAAAGCGCTCATGATATATAAAGAATGCACACGACTTGCACAAGTACATATTCCTACATCCAATATTATATGCAAAGATTAATTAATTTTTTTAAATCACTCCTCTAGTCTGGGAAGATTTTTATGATATTTTGACTGCTTCTCATCTACACGGTCTCTTCTCCCTCCATTTCTCTCTTCATTTCTCTTGCCTCTCGCAGTCTCAGCCAAAACAATCACCGTCCTCCTCCCACTTTCTCATTCGCCCTGGTTCAAGTTTCTGTAGTAGACTTCAGATTCTCTTTTTAATTAATCTCTTGTCTCATAAATGTAATCTTTCTCCTAATTTGCCCAGAATAAATAACGTATTATCCCGCCAACATTGTCTAGAATCTATTTATCTTCTTGTCTCATCAACTGTTCAAACTGATGGGAGTATAATCCGCAACAAGCATATATTATATATTTTCTTTTTTCCTCACTCTTAGGCTTAGTCTCTACGCCCATTACGTGTAAAAAGTTTCAATTTTCAAGTAAAGAGGGGATAATAGGGACAGTAACTGTTGCCGGAGTCATCCACTGACAATGTGAGACGATGAGATGTTCATGGTTAAAAATTATCGAATTTTACTTTGTTGCGAATAAAGAGCCTTTAATGCCACTTTCTTTTCTCCGATTAAGCCCTTCAAGTGTTCCCTTATCCTGCGTCTTGTCTTGTCTTACCAGATGGATGAATTCCTAATGAATTCTTCAAGTTCAATTTCCTTATTATTCCTAATTAAATATGTCAACTAATCCATTGTCCTCTCGACATATCTTCCATAGTTGTTATGGCAGTTGGTATATTCACACCTGGCTACCAGCCATCGATTTTCATGTGAAATTGAGTAAATTTTTAATAAATGTTGGATTGGTCAGTGGGGTCGGTGACCAACTGTCAGTGTCATATGCGTACTCTAGATAGGTAGGTTCGTAAATGGGAAATGATTGTCTTGAGAATGGCGGAAAGGCGCAAGGAAGCCCGACGTTGGAATCGGGCCATACTTATTGAATGGCGTAAAGGAAACCGCAGTTTAGCGTCCCGTCCGACGGACAGTGCATTAACACTTGAAATGCTCTTCACATTTCACCCAATAAGGGATCGATGTCTCTCTGAAAATATCTGTGACCACCGGGGTTCAAACACGGGCTTGCTGGAAAGGAAAGCAGTATTCTAGCTTCCTCACCATCCAAAACCTCTTTTGTACTGGCAACAGGGTTTCAGCTGGCATAGATAGAAGAAGCATAATTGCATCAAGGGGTGGTGTATGCGGGTTTGTTACGTTTTTGTAAAGTCTTTTTATTTCGTTTCAGGTGCACAATAGACTAGTTTTGCTGGCCCGTTTTCAAGTAATTTTCCCGAGTGCATATTAGGTGACAACCATTATCGATAGAATTCATCTCAGGTTTACCTGCAGGTTAGGCTCACCTGACCTGCCGGTGTTTCAATTTGTTCATGTAAACGTGAAGAGCCAGACCCAATTAACCCAAGAACCCAAGAGGAATTCCATCATAAAGTTCGCCCAAAAAACACCAGTATATATTATGCTACATCGGCATTTAACCATCAGTCGTTTCCTGTACACATTGTGTAAGTGGAGCCCATTATGAAGATTCCACATCGACTGTGTGACCCAAAACGAATACTAAATACCAACATTTTTCTTTAAATGGTTTTAAAAACCCTGTATTCGCTGATCGAATGGGTTTGACACTGAAAACTTAAATGACGGCGCAATAAATGTCAACTATTCCACAAACGAACTTTTTTATAATTATAAACTCTTTTTTATAACCAATGACGATGATCTTACCTATTGACTTCAACTTACTCAGAAATTTTCTTATAAGTGTAAAAAAATAAGGCGATGCAAGCTTTTATTTTATTTTTAATCTACTTATCTGGAGTTTTCTTGTCTCATTTAAGTTTTCCTTGAAAATGGTATTCACTTTGAATTGAATTATTCTCTTTTTACCTGTCGTATTTGCCATTGAATACCATGTAATAGAAAAGAAAAACTATGCAAATCCCACATCGAGAAAATTGAATGCACGACCCGGGTTTTAACACATTATGTCATCTTTCCTGAGGAAAGAGATAGAGAGACATTAAATTTTCTCTAAGTGGAATTTGCATAGTTTTTCTTTTCTATCATAGAAAAATTTCACATAATTCACCCTGAAACCGTACGGTTTGTTAAAAGAATACCATGTAATTTAAACTTAAAGTCGAGTATAAGATAGGGAGGAAAGGTCTTGTTGTAAAACAAACAAAATAGAGTTTGCAAATTCCACAAAAAATATGGAAAAATTTTGTGAAATTTGCCCTCTATATTTTCTCTGTTTCACAATGGAAAAATCCCATTAAGTAAAACCTTAAACGACGTCTTAACATTTTGTTGTTCACATTAGGGCATATTTTAACATTCATATCCACGATACGAATAAAATGACATTTGCGTTCTTTGACGGTGGAAACACCTTAAAACAGGAGTTTGACGGCTTCCTCTGGATTCCCTCAGGGGCGACTTCTCGACGATCCGTCCCAGTGGAGGGCGAGTCGACTGCAACGGTGTCGGCGGCGCGACAATCGAAGTGCGACAATTTAAAGAGCGAATGCAGGTCGCGGGAGGGGCACATGAGGGGTTGGTTGGTGTGCTGCGCGGAGCGGAGGATTTCGGGTTCCCGAAGAGAATGAAGGGAGGAACTCGCGGAGGTGGAGTGGGGGGGGGCGCCCCTCTACCCCCTCCCCGATGATGGGATTGGGGAGGGAGAAAGAGAGGGGGGAGGTGTGTCGGTGCAACGGGTGGGGGGGTGGGAAGCCATGTGCGCCGGCGGGGTAAGGGCGCTTTTACAACGCACTCGTACAAACGCGTCACCTTCCCCTCTCTGCTCTCCTTCCCCTCCCCTCAACTTCTCCGGCGCTCTCGACCGCTCCGCCAGTAGTCTGCTGTCGCTCGTGACGGTGGCAGGTCGGCAACGCGAGGCGTGGCGTATTTTCCCCCCACGGCCTTTTTAAACTCTCTACGCCATTCAACGCGACTTCCAGTTTCAACGCGTCTTCCAGTTCTAGAGACTTGGTGTGCAGATTCCTTCCAGTGTTAAAGTATTTTACAGAATTCGGTGCAACCCACTTATCCTCTTGGGTGATTACATATTTTCAGCATAAGAAAGCACGGAGAAGCATACTTTTTACTCCCTCTGAAGAAATAGACTAGGGAAATCATCAGAAAATATCCTATCACCAAAAATGTCTCGGACTTTACGGGAACCACTCTCAATGTTTGGTGGTATTTCACGAATTAACACAGTACCTTCGAAGTGTTGAAAACGGGTTTTGACGGCATCCGAACAGTATTGTGTGGTATATGAAAGTGGGGTTAAATTTTGACCTGTCGTGTTCCTTTCACGTAGGAGCATCGAAGGAGTGTTACATCTTTGAGTCCAAACATTCAGGCGCTGTTTCTACTGTGTTAACTTTGCTCCCGTAATTCCTCGCAGTCAATCCCACAGGAATTCTGGTGCTTCCCGCTTGAAGAATGTTTACGTTATCTCCGGTGCTCCGAACCTTCAGAAGAAGCATACCTTGTGTGCGCACGGTCCGTCTCGCATTGTCCTCATTAAGGTCTCGGCGTGAATATTGAATGTGTGCGCAGTGCATTATGTCTCCCCATTGTCCCAGCGGACGGGTGGTCAAGTGTCGGAGCCGGAGGTGTTTAACCCTTTAATAACGTTTCGTTAGGACGCAAAAGACATTGACCCTTTTCACCCCGCATATTCCTACGCTTTTGTCCCGAGGACCAGCGACGAAAGTGGAAAGAGATACACACTGTGTTGAAAGTGTGTACAGTCCGTGGTCGCCGGCCAGTTACCAAGCCATTGTGAAGTGCAACCGGCTGAATTTTCATTCCGACCGAGTAACTTTGAAAAATCATTTGTCTCATGTACATACCGCGCGATTAAATACACCGGCACCCGTTTAATGGCGTGAGAAAACAGTTCATTTTTTATCTTGATCACGGCCTGTTCAGATTGCTCAGGTCCATGTTGACTCGCTGACATTCTCGGCGTCCGTGGTGACATCTTAGTGCATCGTCGGTGGTGTTGGTGCTCAAAAGGGGATGTGGACGATGTGTGCACGGTGAATTTGGTGCTTTTTGTCTCGCCAATGTTCCTCCGGTGTCTTCTCGCGGGGCCGTGTTGCATGCGGCGAGGCGTTTGAGAGGTCCTTGGGCGAGGCCACGGCGACCGTCTCTGTGAAGCGATTTTCGAGTGGTCGTCATGGAGTTAGCGGCCGGTGGCGGAAGCCCCGATCCTGGGAGCACCGAAAGGTATTGTCCAATTTATTTGAACAAGAAAAGAACAATTGACGGTTTTTCAGATATCAAACATCACTTTTCCCATCTGGAAATATATTCTGTAATTGTTCAAAAATCCAAACAGATTTCATTCGATTTCCAGCGCTGTAATGGTATTCCATGTATGCTTTCGGATGATACGACCTCAGATTCAATCTTGTTGTAGAAATATGATAGCGAAGTACTCTGTTGCCTCGAAATGGGTGTGTTAATGTAGTTTCAAAATTTTACAAATGAATATATTGAATACCATCTAACGATGATGTTCAACTTGAGCTCCGATTCTTTGAGTGTTGATGAAGGCTCCTACCAAAGATTTTTTGAGGAATCCGTATCATGGGATGCCGTGAGCATCTCGAAATCATGATCGATCACAGTTTCCTTCCTAGCAGGTCACACAATTGGAGATTTGATTCACCACTGCCAGTAACTCCATCGGTGATCGAGGTCTCTGTTGATCTGAACTTCATCATGTCACTGACTTGGCCACAAAAATGGAGTATAGGAGATATAGTGATTCGTTGATTCAAATTACTGTTTTGATTTGCGCATTTGCTCAAGAATGCACATATCTCTTGTCTCCAGTGCTCATATTTCTGGATCACATCGAGGAGATGTAAGAGAGTCTATGAGAAAGCGGATCCACCAATTTAAAGTATCATTTTTGAAACTGTGTTCTAAAGTGCTACACTAGAATGTGTGATGCGAAGGATAGTGGCATTTGTATTCCAACACACCGTTGCCAATTTCATATTTGCATATTTCATAGGCAGTGGTACTTGATACCGTTTCCTATGGTATCAAAGGGATTGAGGTGACTTGATTTTTAAATGAGTTTATGATACTGGTGAGCAGTAACGATTCACACATAATTCACTCAATTATATCTAGAACGTATAGTCACTAAGCAACTAAATTTATCATAAAATACGTATTTTGACAACTGCAATTTATTATGCTAGGAACTTTAATAGTAAAACCTGTTGTTTCCATGAGCCATTTGCTAAACACCAGAAATATTATAATTACGGTGTCGACTTTCCTGTTAACTAAAGAATTTCCAAGTCCGATAATACTATTCCCTGTTTCACCGGTTTTTACCCCAATTCTCGCGATGATATTCTTCAATTTCCTCATAATCCCAAGGAGTCTGAAAGCTCTTGAAACTTAAGCTGTTTGAATTTATAATTTTTTTATTAATGTCATTTGCAGTTGTAAAGTGTTACTTTCTTTTCAGTATTATTGAAATATGAAATTTAGTAATATGTAATATGCAATGGTTAAAATGATTGAATATGTATTTATTTCACATTTAATTTTACTGTCATTGTAAGGGAATCACACTCAATATTTTTCTCTAAAATCTAGAAATTTATCCCTCAACCTCTAGTAAAATCGGTAGGTAAAGTTCTCTCTCTCTATACCCATATTCTCGTTATATTTGGCTCCATTGCCATATTTCTTCGTGTGCTTAGCATTTTCCATGATGACCCACAAATCACGAGGCGACTTATTTCGTGTGAGGTGTGACTAAAAGTGTGAATTAAAGGGGACGTAACGCGTATTGTTGCTGATTTTTGTCCTCAGATTTTCACTAGTTACGTAAGACGTGTATCACAAAGAAAAATATTCTATCCCTCAAATGCGAGGAATATGGCAGGTGAAAATCATAATTCGTCAACTTTATATTGTGTGTGTTCTCCCGTATTCGATATATTTCTGTCCTATTTTCAACATGAAAATTTCATTGCCTATAACAAAGCAAGAATTATATTACAATTTATGGAATAAATGCATTTATTTGTCATTTATGTACATTATTCGATTTATAAAGCTAAATTCGTCAATGTTATAAGCACAATGATCAGTATTTGATCGGTAACTCCTCTAGCACATTAATGATTGTATTGCTTGGGTCATCCTGCATTATTTAACTAAGAAGCGATGTGCTATGGCCTTCTGGTTCTAAAAGTACAGAGTCAACTCGGGTGATAGAATAAAATTCTAGAACTCTATTTTCGAAACGATAAAAACTGTGCAACATATTTTTATGGCGGTTTTTCAGTGACTTCAAAAACAGTTTTTCGTAGTTTATTTTATCAGTACTTTCAGGTAACTTTAGACCTGACACAAAGCGGAGAGATGCCATCACATTAATGTCATGATACAACGGCAATACTATTATCCCTTCGGTTATACCGTCAATCTTTCTAGTCCTCGCGGAAATTTCATTAATTCACATTATTGGTAACAGTACTTGCTAGATGATGAAACTATTAAGGAATAATACTATTAATAAAGCGAGTTTGCGTTTTTATTAAATTTTATGCAATCCACTATGAGTAAAAAAACATTCACTGAGTCCAGAACTTGAACGCTTCCATAGTCCCCCAAAAGAAAGTTCTTTAGTTTTGTTTTTTATCTCCGGATATTATTTGAAGAAAGTTACACAAAAGTTGGGGCTAACTCAAAAGTTCCCTTCCTTTTTTTTCTAAGTTTTGTTTAGCTTCCGTGGGTTGCGGTTTTTCTCGTCGAGATCTCTGCAGCCCTCCTCCCATTTTCTTCCTCAGTCCCCGACCCGTCACGAACCCTTCAACTTCTACGTAAACAGCCACCAGATGGTTTCTCAAAGTTTAATTACTTGCCGTGTCCCTGAAAAATAATTTTAGTTGGACAAAATAAAACATGAATTAATTCTTCATTCCGCTGGAATTGATGGGTCAGCTGAATTGCCGGCGCTCTCTCCTTCCCTAAACTGTCGCGGAATGTATTATAAAAAGTCACGATTCCAGCACGAAGGTGGTTAAATAAATGTTTTCTTTAAATCTATGTTTTGCACCATATTCAGAAATTTTCTTCGGAACTCAGCATTTAAACCAACATGAAGAGTTAGAATAACTGTGAAATTGCCGATTTCTTTCTTTCCTGTGTACCTCATGTAGTTGTTCTTAAACTTGAATACTTAGTACCAATATTCAATTTTTAGTTTTCAATACTCATTTGCATGTAATGTCTATAATCGTAGTGTTTTATTGAACCATTTTTAACACTATTACAAGGTGATAACTGCGAGGGTTTCCCTTTCCTTACAGTTGTCTTCAAATTGAAATGCGTTATTCTCCCAAGGGTAGCATATTTCCCTAATTTCGTAACTAACACTTGCTAACATGTCGTAGTGTCTCATTATGCGCTTACTGTTCTCTTTCTGTCCTCATGTTCCAGAAAACTCTTTAACCCTTTATGGACAACAATGTTACTGCTTAAGAAAAAAAATTTTCCTTCCAAATCCCAATCAAGGGAGATAATTTAAAGTACGCCCATCCATTTTTGAAACATTTTTCTCAAAATAACCTAGAATTTAGGTACTAGCGTGCCGAAAACGTCCCAATGGGCTATAGTGGAATAACTTACATGGTTACTGAGGCACAACAATTCCGGAGGTATGTGCCCAATTTACCTGACGTTAAAGGGTTAATTTTTTCTCTCGATTTTTGACGTGAAGTACGTTTTAGACACCCTAGTTCATGGTATTTTCATGGTAATTCATGCTTTGATTGTATTCAGCGTTTATTTAATCGTTAATTTTCTAATTTTTATTAGTAGTTTTCTTTCTTTTTTTACGAATGGTTTAAATATTTGTCTTTTTTTGTGAGATTTATGCTTTGAAAGCTGCAAAAAAATTTTTTAAGGCCCGAAAATATGCTGAAATGAGATTCTCTTTTTGGCTGACTCCCGGGCATATAATAGTTGCTGTGGGGTATCGGGCCACAAAATTTCTTAAATGTGCTGATTTATTTATTAATTTTCCTCAAAAAAGTGCAAATATTAGGCCCATTGCTGAATGAGGTGATATTTTCCATTTTTGTTTCGACTCTGAAAACTTCCTTATTGAACGGGCATAATTTTATAATTTAAATGATCTTTTAATAAATTCCCCATAACGGAAAGGTAACATCGTTTAATTACATACTGAACTTGTTGTAATAGTGGGTACAATTATTTTAGCCCGAGTTAAAACTCGAAGAGATCGAGAAAAATGGTGGATTATAAATGAATGGTCAGTCAAAAATTATTTGCAAATAGTTATTGATGAGCGCGGACGCGCAAGTCAAATCCATAGAGTTAGTTTGATGGATCTTCTGCTTGTTCTTCCAGCGGATGTCTTCTCTCTCCCTTGCTCTTAATGGTATTCTTGCAACTGGGTAATGACGAAGTGCCAGAATATTAATTATTTATTTTGACCGAAATTTAAAAACTTTATTTATTTTACTATTTATTAAGAAGAAAAACCTTGTTATAGAAATTCCATATCGATGAAAAAATTATGACACTGAGAAATATAAGTGCTACAGTTCTATCTTAGTGTTTTTTTATTTTTGTATTGCCCATTCCCACAAATTAACCGATAGCTTTTTTAAAATTCTTATTCAAGTTGTGGAAATTTTGAGAAAGTGAATTAGTTAAATTATTGAAGAATTTGTTTGAAAACTAAAAAAATGAATATATGGAAATTAATGATGCTTCAAGGAGAGAGATATTATATGAAATAAGGAGATGGAGAACCGATGGACGTGCGCAGAAAATGATATTACATTGAAAGCATGTGTCGGAAACGATCATTTTCAGGGTTGGCGGAGGTGTCTCTTAAGTTTTGTCGAGTGGCAGTTCTACTATTAGGCATCTCTGTTCCTCAAATCAATGGGAAAAGTCTTATTATCATATTATCACCTTCCTCTAAATTAATTACATTTATGAAGTGAGAGTGTAATTAATTCTCTAGCTAGTTTTTTCGTGCCAAATCAGCATTTCTCACGCAAGGCAGAGTCTGAATAGTAGTTCAAGAATCGCAGAATGTTCTCTTTTGGTTGGAGGTATCCCTCCTGTGGTTATTGTCAATTCTCTTAGTCCAATGCTACGAGAGGAGGAGCAGCCCAAGGGTCTCGGTGCAGTAAGGCACTCGAGCATTAAGGGCTTCAGCAAAGTTCGTACAAAAGCCCTTTGTCTTCACAATGTAGCCATTCAGCGTTGAGATGAATTTAATTGGTGCTTTCCTCATTATTGAGAGGAAAACGGCTCAGAGAATCTTGGGATGGAAGGATTTAATTGTTGAGCTCAAGGCAGTAAAGGCGCCTGTCTGTCATTCATCAGAGGCAGTCCACAATCGGATTTCCATGCTCGGGAGGTTGATTTCTCTCTAGCCACTCAAATAGAGCGAGCTATCATTTTTTTCCCATGTAACATGTGGTGCTGGATTGAGATTAACCATTGAGATTTGTCTCTCTTGTTCGCTAATTGTTAGTTGAAGCAGCATGGATTAAAAATATGAGGGGGATAAGTTTCTGTTTTTCTTTCAGAGAGAGCCAAAATGCGATTCTGTGATATGTGGCCGACGATGTTACCTCCATACTTCTACCTAAATGCTTATTAGCGTCGAGAAAGATTCGATGAATAACTCATGGAAACAAAAACTTAGTGGTGGGTCTTGTTTGTTTTACGTGAGGACTTGTGTTAATTGCGAAAATAATGCTACTTTATAGTTATTTCATATACTATTTTCGTCGAGAATATTATTAGAAAGTATTAATAGAAAATTCCACTTGATTGCTTTTCCGTTTCATTTCACTTCTTTCTAAACTTGTTATTTGCTGAAATAACTTGTCATTCCTAGAAAATATACTCTAGTGTATTTTTTTCATTTAGAGGTGAAGTTGTCTCCTAAAATAAAATCCATTTTGTTTATATTTATTTTCTATTTCGTACTTATTATTTTTACACTTAAATGCTCTCACAGTGCATACTAATTCGATGAGAACAATCATTATAGTCTGCTAGTGAATTGAAGGTAAAAATCAAACGTCGAGGAAAACACTTTTGCTCATTATTTTTAATATAATTAGGTGGATAGTCCCTTGTAAGTCTTAAATTCGTGAATATCGGGTAATATAATTGCATATATTCTTAAAAAATCAATGAAATGTAATTTCATTAATTTTCAATTTTATAGTTTTACTCATTTTTCCCCTTAAGTCTGGGGACCAGTTATTTATCCGATCAGTGAATCAATGCATTAACTTCTTATTTTTAAATTTCAGTGCCATCTTCAAAAACTATCACCAGTTTGAGAAAAATGGATGGGCGTGAGCGTTAGACCATAAGAGAGTGAAGGAGGGAAACAAATATTTTCAGAGGTGATTTGACCTGTGGATCGCCGGTAAAGGCTCCATAGATGCTGATTGTATTACGGCGTTCAACCGCATTTTTATCAAGAAAGGAATGTAAAAATATGAATCCGCCGGATAAGTCTGATTCCCGTGAATGTCCGTTTTTTTTACACACTCCATACGCACGACAAGGAAGTGGAATGGGTATAATTGTGACAATGGGCCGACGCCGATTGCGACTCACGCTCAGGCAAGAATATGAGTGATGCCGGCAAGAGTCGACGATTGGATGAGGTTGCGATTTGGGAATTCGAGAAATCCTTTCGAAGTGGGGGATTTCGATGTGTACCAAATGCATGCGTTTTCCCTGGATCCTCCCCGTGGGCTGAGCCGTGAGCATCGGGCCTGGGTACCCGTGCTCTCTCCCGCCCAAATCCCCGCGTTTTGTTCCTTTCGCGGCAAGAATAGTCAGTCCTCCGTGGATACGCCGCATCGCGTGCGGTAATTCAGCGCGTAGCCGCGTTTGATCTCTGAGAGGCTGTCTCGTCTTTTGTGCCGACCGAGGCTGTGCAGAAGAGGCGGAGAGGGAGGAAGAGGTGGAGGATCCTTCGCAACCAACCCGTCCATTGTTCCTCGTCTTCCGTCTCGCAAACTCCCAAATCCCAATCGAGATGAGGAGCTGAGCGATCGTCTCCCGTTCCCGTCTTTGTCGATTCGCTGGCGGTTTGAGTTTTCCACCCTCCCGCCCCCCATCGGCCGCCAAACCGCTCAGCGAATGCTCGCATCCCTTTGAAACTCGGGAAATAAGAAAATTATAGTGCTCGCGGACTCCTTCTGGAGACACACGGGATGAATGTGCCAATTTCGACCTAGAGCCCTTTGGCATGCCTTGGTTCGTTGTGATCCTATAGTCGGGAACGTAATCAAGGTATTGCTAGTCATCCGGTGTTCTTTATTGACATGCAACTTAAAACTTCATTTTTCGAAGTAAGACCGTAGTTATAGGTATTTCGCTGTATGATTTTATTGTTGTCAATTCTTTACCATTATTTTTTTCTTTGACCTGTGCACGTGTATCGCCTTAATGATAACATTCACAACGCATTGTAATAAGTCATGCGTGAGTATAAGCCTTCGACCTAAATTTGCCTTGCCTTTTTCCTTCCGGGCGGGTATTTGCAACAATTCAGGCGTTTATATTGTGTAATATGCGAGAGTCCTTCATCATGAGGAATAAAGAAAGGTTCCTGCTATCTTTATAATCAAATGGTATTTGGCTGGGACCAAAGAATATGTTATATTCTTCCATATGTTAAATCAAAGTAAACCCTTTTGCCATAACGCGTCCGTGCCATAATTTTCGATGTGGTCATATGCTCTTTGTTATACTTTGATGGTAAGCAACACTTTTTAGTGAATACGTTTAAATATAAGTATATTTTACATTTCTCCCAGGCTATAATTATTTCAATATATATATATTTTCTATGTTTTAGGTAGCAATGCGTTTGAAGGTATTAACTTAGGATATTTATGCAGTTAAAATCATTTCAAAGTACATATCAAAGTGGTATTAATGATTTTATAACTGCTACTATAATATTTACATTGCAAATTCATAAAAAAATGGCATTGGAAAACGCCCCATTTTTCTTAATTTCACAATATTGCCATTTTTACAGGGTTTTATCACTGGAAGTTTACATTCACTTATTCATTATTCGCGATGAATATTATGGTCGTGATGGTAAGGTGAGAAAAGCCCAGGTCCGGTGTTTTCCATTGGCATCATAGGATGTTAAGGTTTTATATTTTAAAAATTGAAAATTTTTTTTACAAAAGCAGGGTGTCATTTGAATTTATATAAAATGAAAAATATTGACTGAAAGTGTGATGATTCTTTAAACCTAATCACCTTTTAGGAATGCTGAGTTCTCTTTTGGATCATTGGCGAATGAATGGCCAGTTTTAATGCCCACTCGCGCCTTTCAATTTTTCATGGAAAATATGCATTGTTCCTGGGGAAAGATGGGTTGTACTTCTGATCTTCTGCAGGTGTATCGAATGAATCATATAATGATACATATTATATTTTGTGCCTGTTATAGTGAGTTGTTACATATAGCTGCTCTACAATTTTTTAATGGTGTAGGTGGAAGAAAGACTCAAGTACAATCGTAGTATGATTTGAACTTTTAAGGGCTGCAACAATCAAAACCTCTTCAATAAACCAAAATGACTCCATTGTTACTTCTACCAATTTCCTATCTAATTGCGTTCTTAAATGGTGTCTCTCGAGTCGAGTCGCTATCTTTGCTCCGTGGGATAAAATCTTGTGCAGAAATATGTCTTTCCCTAAAGTTTCCTAAGAAAATGCTCCAATTTGGGTTTTTACATTATTTTCCCGATTCTTTTACTTATTCTGAAACGGAAAGATGGGCCTGTTCGGTAGAAGTAAGTATGCCTAACCTAAACTCAACGAAGTCCGGCGAGATGTTGTGGGACATTTTTGTTAAAGAGAATAAAACTGATTACAACTTGGCAATGTCCACTGAATTCATTGTTGTTACGACGCGTTTCGACGCTCATGCGCCATCATCATGTACAAAAAGCACCTTTTTTGTATCTGATGACGGCGCATAACGCGTCATAACAACAATAAATCCAGTGGACATTGCCAAGTTGTAATCAGTTTTATTCTCTTATGCCTAACCTATTTCTAGGGTGTATGCCGAGAAGTTCATAGACAGGATGATTTTCAATTGCAAAGTACTATGACCTTTCGAGTGCAAGTGCTTATTTTGGTATTTTTTCTATTTTGAGCACCGTGGCGTGCATGCACAGCCTTCCCACTCATTCTAGTGGTCATGACGCGGGAATAAGTTTTCTTTTTTATTCTCGTTTCTAACCCCGTTCACTATATATTTCTTTTATTTTTAGCGAGAGTTTGACGTTCACTGGAGCATACTTCGTCGAGAATTCCACTCGTTAAACTCCAATTCCTTTGCCCTAGGAAAATATTTAGGCGACCGTTTCAGTTCCGTCGTCAAACAGCCGCGGAGCGTGCTAATTGTGCCCGAAGACGCCAGGAAGCTCCTCCGACTCTTCTCGGAGACTTCGTGCTTATTTTTTTCCGTACCGCTTTGCCATTTATCCGCTTGGGAGCGCCTTCATAAAGAAGCTCCACTTCCTGAGGGAGGTATACATTTTTTTCTCTCCCGAGTCTCCTACGTTTGCCGTGATGGAGAATATGGCAACAGTTTGGCAGAGAGGCGGGTTCACTTTAACGTTGAGCTGTGCAGTAACTTCCATATCCCTACTTCAGAGTGTTGTTTATTTACGATATATCGCGATGCAATGTTGAAACAAGAGGAAAAGTATTAAAATCAGATGAATTGAAAATGTTTAAATATAAAACCAAAAATAGTTTGCCAAAAATGTGTTTCCAACGTATGAGATTTCACATTGTATCCTCTCATAGAGTCGCAGAAAATTATTACACTAAACAGTAAGTTGAGGTTATTCGAAAATTTCCTTGGTTTTACAAGAATACGTTCGCAAATCTTTGCATGGCGGGTCAGGAGTTTTAGCGGGAGGGAATTCCAAGGTTCGTTCACAGGTGAAAATGGATTTGTTTTGATCTGATCATGCACTGAGAATTTTTCTTGCCAAATTTATTAAATCTTTTTACCTCTGCTTATGACATCCTGTTTCGACGATGTTTAATCCTTGCTGTGAGAATGATTTAAAATAATAATTGTTTTTTTAATGATTTGTACAATGTGTATTTTCAAAAAATATCTGAATAACTTTAGTTACTCGAAGATTAATATTGCTAATTTTCCCTTTAAAGTTGCTTCCTGTGCATAGCCTTACTACGGACTCCTTTTGCCAAAACTGTGTGAGAATGTGCATTTGCACTACGTTGCACTCGTGATCGTTAGTTTGTGCGTGCGTGTGGGAACGGGGTAGTACGTCTGTGTACCCTGCGAGCCACCTTAAGGGTTTGTGGCAGGGGCTGAGTTCTCACCAACATCCTCTCTAAGTTACCCTTGTAAAATTAAAGAAAATTTGACTGGTTATGCGTTAGCAAGAAATTGCAAAAACTCTTCAAAAGGTGAACTTTAACCTACATTCACTATATTATTATCAGTATGCTACCTGTGCTTCATAAACTGTCGTTATAAATTAAGTTTGAAACTACTAGAACGATCAGAGACGCAAGAGTCTTGCAGGAATTATCCAAAACGTCATATTTGCATTGCATTACTCACGTGATCGTTAGTTTGTGCGTGTTTGTGGGAACGGGATGGTACGCGAGGGAGAAGTAAGGGAATGAGCAAGCCTTGAGGATGGTCGTAAAGGCGCCCATTAACCCCGCCTATCTCTTCTCGCCCCCTCTTAACATCCCCCCCCCCCAACGCCCTCTCCTCTAGTGGATCTTCCTCTTCGCAAAGGTGCGCGGTTAACTTAGCAACCTCTCGTCTTGTCCCGCATCCGCTCGGGGGAGCAGAAAAGGCGTAATCGGTAAGTGAGAGTGAAAGTGCCACAATTCCGCGTCCGTTTTCGTTCCTCGAAGGGACGGAATCGAAGGGAGATGAGAGAGAGCGGTAGGGGAAAAGACGAAAAAAATTGTGTTGGAATTGTGTGAATCGGCATTGGTGGAAATGAGGGAGGAGTCAGTGGTGTGAGGGGCGAAAGGGAAGCAAAACAGATGGCCGAGCGACATCGTTAGGTTGAAATTGAGGCTGTTACGCGCGCCGTCCGACGCTGAGCCAATGGTCGTAAAAGGAGAAGCGATATGAGTTAGGCGGCCGGGGACCAAGCGGTCTGCGTAAACGTCCCGGCGGCATGGAATCCCGGGAGAGCAGTTTCATAGTTTTGGCATCGCCTGCAAGTTTGGATCGGCGAGTCACCGTTTAGTTTTTTTTCCAGTTGATAAAATGTATTTCATCGTTTTACATAACGGGTCTGTTTTTTCGAAATTTATAATATTTTTTTGACGAATGAAGCGAAAGCCAAAGTGCTGAAATTCTAGCCCTGATTCTGTAGAACGAAGGAAGCACTTTGTATTGATTCACACTTTAATGTGAAGCCTAGACCGATTTCGGCGTTTTGCGCATGCTTCGTTACCTAGATGTAATTGCACAGTTCTCTTGGTGGAAAATTTCTCTTTTATAAGCTATTTAAATATTGTATTTTATATTTCATTATTGCGTTGCGAGAACCAAATGCAGGACGAAACGCATCGTGGGCATACAAAGAGAAGACAGAAAATCGCTCGGTTGAAATTGGAATGCGGAAAATAGGCGTGAAAGACAAAGTAGGGGGTATGAAATGTCGATATGGCCCAGGTATGCAATCGATTGTTTAATAAGCTGGGAAGACAGAAGCGGACGATAGATATTAAAGTAAAAAGTAGAATGGTATACTGTAAGCCCAGGTGAAGAAATAAATGTAGTAAGGAAGTCGAGGTTGTTCTAGAAAATATGAATTTAAAGTGGTTTGTAATTCTTATCCATACTTATTTCATCCCTCTGGAATGCCCGTAAGTACCTTGATTGAATAGAGAGATATCTTTCCCTATAAGTATTTTGGTGTGCTCTTTATTGTAGCCAACAAATTTCTTTGTTCATTCCTCCAGTCATTACTTTTCTATACAGTTACTGTCTAAGAAATGCAGGTTTTTTCATCATTTATTGCCTTTATTATTGGTTTAATTGGGCAAAGTGAGATGCATTACGGAGTTAGAATATCTTTTGGTACGTGAAAGTACCTTCGTTGGTTCGGCAAAAACGATTATATGCTTATTATCTCGGTGATGAAGCAGTATTTGGCAATTTTTGTAATACTTTTGATGATTACTGTGAGAATTATAACGTAGATGTAAATATTCGCTGGCTGATCACGTGACTAAGCGTGTGATAAAGGATGAGTTCGAATTTGGATGAGCTAAAGATAAAGTCATTATAATATAAAAACTGTAGCAATTTTAAGGAAAATTGGTGGTTTTTCCCGTAATAAATTATCCTGTAATTGAGTATTAGGTATGTGGATGGATGCAAAGATTAGTATCTCAATGGTCTCAGTAGATAATGTTACGACATCCGGTCGATAATGAGCGAAGAAAATAATTTTTCGTAGGGTTGTTGGAGTTATTTTCCATTGCTAACGAAGTAGTCTGTTTGAATTTTCTACATCAGTGGCGCCCGGTCTTTGTCAAACTAATGTAATTTCACGCCTTATATTGAAGAAAACGTAGTCCTATTTAAATGACAAACTCTTCCATAACTTGGACTTCCATGAATCTTTTTTATTCTAACGTTTCATTATTCTGGGTTACAAAACTTGTCATGTTAGCTGTCACTACAAAGTAATGTGATAACTTTCGTTTTTTAGGCGCATATGCTAATCCAATAGAATGCACATTATCGTTCCGAGGCGCATCGGTTGGTAGAAATTGCTCTGAAAGATAGCCTGGAAATAGAATTATAATAGCGGAAGTCGTTTTTATACATAATTATATCTTTCAAATTATCCCATAATTAAATCCAATAACTATTTTGCCCTCTCCTTAGGGAAAATCGCTTGTTTAAACTGCCCTCCCTGTTTTAGGTCTATTATGCTTTTATTTTAATGTTGCTTAGTGAAGCTAATTTATCAGGAATATTTTTTAGCGGCAAAAATTGGAGGTACTTTTTTGAATTGTCATTTTTCATCCCTCACGTTAAAGATTTCACTCTTAATCATCTTCGGTCTTCATAAATATTAAGATGAAATCTGTTGAGATTGGTAAACAAC
The DNA here is from genome assembly GCA_963169105.1 of Ceriagrion tenellum. Taxonomy (NCBI): domain Eukaryota; kingdom Metazoa; phylum Arthropoda; class Insecta; order Odonata; family Coenagrionidae; genus Ceriagrion; species Ceriagrion tenellum. Next base: position 6,487,738 of record OY720636.1, read on the forward strand.
TATCAATTGAGAGGGTAATTTGTTTTTTTTTTTGCTTATATGGGATAACAAAGTTATCAAGGTTCAACTTTTATTTAGCATTACATTGATTTTTAATAGCATCGTTTGCGTAGTTATAATTATGGCTTTTTATCGTATTTTCTATGGTTTCCAAGAATTCACGGAAAGCATACCTCACATCGTCGTATACTCCGTGTTTTGTGTTACCTTTTGTTTACATCGTTTAAATAATTTTCATTGTTATTCTTGCTGTCTTGGCCTCTCAAGTTATTTAATGGCAAACGTAGTTTTACTCCTTCTACATACATACGCTCTGCCATTTTATTATACCGAATGACTTAAACGTCCTTGCGGCAACTCGCAGTGCAGTGCATGTATACTTGGCTGTTTTACATTCAAATATTTGGTAGTGTTTTCTGATTTTGCAGTGGTGTTGACATTTTTCTCTCTTTATTATTTCATCATAGACTTGGTTGGGGATTTTTCCACTATCTTGGTGGGGTTATTTTGCTTTTTGTATTTTCTGTTTTTCTTTTGCCTTTTAGACTTTGCCTTTCTTCTTTTTCTGTAATTTTATTTACTTATGAGCCAAAAAACATATTCACTCTTGGTTTTACCTAAAATCCGCGTTATAAAAATTTTTGTTTTCAGAGACTAAGAACTTCAATTCTTTTTTAAGGCTTTATAAGGTTTTAATATTTTATTAAGGATTTATAAGATATTTAAGGCTTAAGGGCCCTCTGAGTTTCTCATTTCTTCTCAATTGTCCTTACTTTTTCACAACTTCCGTCATGATTTTGTGTTATAGAGTACGTTGCTAGTCAATGCAGCATTTTGATAAAGCTTTTCAGCTTGTCTATCTCGCGAAGGTTGTTCTATCAGTGTACTGTCAAATATTTGGTTGGTTTTTGAAAATTATGCAGTGGTGTCGATATTATTCTCTCTTTATTATTTCACTATAAACTTGCCTGTAGATTTAGTCACTATCGTTCGCTTTGCTGGCCGCGAAAACATTTTGTGAACTCGTAATTTCGTTATTTATCGTGACATCTATGCATAATGGCCGATATTTAGATTGTAAAATCCATAGGTGTCATTAAACTGCTTCCCATCAATAAATTCCCTTATATCCTAATCCCGGGATAAGTCTTAGCTGTCTAAAATCTGTGTAATACATTAGATAGAGTTTGAAACCTGTCAATTTTTTTTGAAACCCACTTTCTCATGGAATAAATAGCATGTATTGTTCGTACGAGGCCTGAAAATCGTTGCCATTGGTGATGATCGCAAAGTCATGAATGTCTTTGAAAGTGGACTTTACACACAGCCGACTTATTCTGAGCCACTGTTCCACACCTTTGAGGTCAAATGTTAATTGAGGGTAAAATTCAAAGGAAATCAGAGGAAATAGAACTTCCTACTGAACCCTAATTTGTATTGGGCCGAGATGATTTCTCTTTTATTACCAGTCCTACCATACCATGTTACCAGTTCTGTTTTCATGCTCTCCAAGCATAATGAATATAACTAATGCTTTGTTGAACCGCTCCCCTTGCTGTAATGGTTCAAATTAATCCCTTATGCATCAGAAATTTAGTTTGATTATATGTGATACAGGATCATAATCCATTTGTCATTAGTAATTAAAATTTGCCGCTCTTGTGATGAGATTATACATAATCGAAAAAGTATTCTGCTTGCTCGAGCGCATTCTTCAAATTACTTGTAAAAGTGTCATTTCCGTCAATATTTGTGCACACACTACTGTTAGAATGTCGTCATCGATGCAGACATACGCTGTGCAAACATTGTTGCAGTCTTTAACGTGAATCTGTATCAAAGTACCTTATGGATAATATATTTATTATAGTTGGAAAATTATGTATTCCCATATTTATTTGTGAAACTTATTCATTGATGGGATATCAATTCCTGGGTAGTAATCATTTGTCTTTGCCCTCATTACATGACCGATATCACCTCGTTAACGCTGAATACGGATTAAAAACGAATATCATAAAATGGCAGTTGTCTAGTCTGTGAACTTATATTCCGGCAATAAATATGACGGTAGAGAATATGAGAGTTACATAGGAGAAAATATCCTGAACTTCGTTATCCTTTGTCTTTCTGGTGGTCTATTGTTTGCATTATATTTCCGCCATGTAATTCATAAACGAGCATACTGTGATACGTACAATACCATGGCATTTGGTCCCACTTTGCTCATATCCACTTTTTAAGTAGGATGAAGGTCGTCGTCGCTGAATTTCGACCCTCAGAGAGCCCTTCGAAGGCATCGCTGATTACCCACAGTGCGCCCTTCCCGTAGCGGAAAATGGTTCGCAGGATTGGAGGATCTTTTTTATTCACTCGGCCGGGAATCGTTCGAGTCACTTTAAAAAGGGTGCAGCGCGCTGGAAGCCTTACATTCCCCGGACTCCTCCAACAACTTTCCTTCTCCCATCCTCTCTCCCGTTCTTATTTGCACACCCTGTTGCCTCCTGTCACACCCAACCCGCGCACATTTTTCTCCTCGGGTCGCCCGTCAGATCCCTGCTCTCATTTCCCTTTCCATTCTTCCCTTTACGTTATCTCGGATTTAGAGTTCTTTTTTTTACCTGTGCTGGTAAAGCAATTGGCTGTTGTTGCTGTACGCCGACACATCCGCTTACCCCATGCAAAAGTTGTTTTGAAATCTATTCAGAACATTAAATGCATCATACTTGTAAATGTGTACTTTCCTAATCGTCATCTTGCAGATTACTTGCGTGTTTTCGGAAAAAATATTGGTTGGATCAAGAAAAACAAATTGGAAGCATTGGATTCTCTTCGTGGAGTCCGATGCCCTTGGATCAATGAATCAAATGCGATGAATTCACCAGTAAGAAGGAGGGGTTTAGGAAATTCTATGAAATCATGATTACTTTCTTATGCTTGTGCTTATTGATCATTTTATTACGACATGAATGTGCGTGATTTTTAGTTTCAAACTCATTAGTGCATATGCTTTCGTCTTTAAGAATTGTATTTTTCCTCCGCCTGAAAGACGTCTTCGAATTTCTTGCCGATTATACCTATGACCTCCCTGATACAGATAAACGTAGTTAAAACTTTATACAGAAATAAATTTTCGCATTAAAAGCTGGATTGTTTTGGGCTTTCATTTTCCTTATCGCGGTGTCATCTTTGACCATCAATCTCAGAAACTATATATACTCCTAATGTATCATATGAAACTATGTTAGACGAAAGGACGCCCTTGACCATGAGGCATGATTAATTGTTCGCATGTTCTCTTTCTCTTACATTTGAGAAAGGCAATTGAAAATGTTTAACTTTTTGTTTGTATTCCAATTTAAGAAAAAATGACGTTATTTCAAATTAGTAATTGACATTTAAATATACGCTTAGTGATTTCCATGTTAAAAAATACACCCACATCATTCTCTCAGTTCACGTCATTCAGAGAAGACAGAAGCTGCGTGATATATATCCAAAGTGGGGATATAAAATGCATCGCCCTCCATGCAATAAATGCATCTTTTATTGAGACAAGTCATCCGGTAAACTCTTCAATAATTATCTTTTTACTGTTTGCGGCTATTATTCAGCCATTCTATTCACAACTTTGTCGGACCATACTTCATGAAAATTTCACGGTTTAAAGTTAAATTGTTTTGCTAAGTAAGACGAGTACTGTTTCCGAGTATAAATAGTGCTGGGAATAGATAAAATGCAACCAATATTTCTTCCAAGGATTCTTAAGTAAGCGTAGCAAAAGGCGGAAAATGTTTTTAAGTTATTAACGCAGATGTCACGTAGAGATGAGTGTCTCAAGAGCCAAAACCAAAAGGCTTCACCTATGAGTAGGAAAAGCCCCCGTATTTCTTAAGTATTCAAACTAGAGCCTTATGACCTATATATTGTTCATCTCGAGGGAATGATTTTGAACGACAGAGATAAATATATATGTACATATATACTTATTAAATTTTTCCGATGCATGGGCCACATAGACTCGTCCGAAGGGTTCCTGCCGTTGATTAATGTTCAGGCGCTAATTGACACTACTTTTACGACTGAATAAAAAGTATCCTGTTAATTTACACTTTTTTCGACAGACCCCCATTATGTAACAGATTGTTTCTAAAATTCCGTGAAATTCTCTTTTAACCATTAAATTACTACAATACAATCAATCCCTTCCTACTCTACTTAAGGCACAATAACATAGTTTTTGCTTCCTCAAGAGCGTCGAGGCATCGCAATGCGTCGAAGAGAGGTCTCCCTTTTGCGTTCGGCAAAAATTTCAGGGGGCCATTGTTCTCGAGCTAATTCCATTTCTTATCGCATTCCCATTTTTCCCCTGTCCCATCATCTTCCCTCACTCCCATCTCCTTTAACCTCCGACCCACCTATCCATCTCTCTCCCTCCTTCTCCCCCTCCTCCTCATTTTTTTATCATTTTTTATACCCGGCCCCGGAGTAGCGGGGAAAAAGAGAGGGAGAGAGAGAGCCATCGAAGGAGGCACCCCCCTCCACTCACCATCCGCTCTGCTCCGCACATCTCTCTCCCGCCACCGCCCGCGGGGCAAAGCGGGCGACTTCCTCCCTCCCGGTGAACTCCTCTGCCTTTCTTTCTCCTTGCC